>JANHAO010027142.1:0-10935 GCA_026873985.1 Saraca asoca | reverse complement strand
AAGTATCCATTTTTTCCCTTCTTCTGGAATAATGAACTTTTTCTACAGAAAGCACAAAATGTTAATAGCCAAAATCAAAGCATCTATCAAATAACACATTATTAAGTATAATAATTCAAATGTACTTTTTCTTACATTGACATAATCCAACATCCTTGTTTTATAGTCACCAGGTATGGCCTTCCAGCTGGTGTAAGTCAAAGGGCAGAATGCTGGATTCCTTGCAATTGTACCCAAGAATAAACTTAAGCCACTCACTGTTTTGTCACATGACCCTATTGCTTAGCCTTGTTTGAAAATGACTTCTACTGCTTCTTCTGTTAGTCTTTCATGAATCTTCTTGCAAAGTGTCATTCCTTTAGTTTTTTTTTCCTTAGATGCCTCTGGTTTGATTGAAGATTACACATTGAAAGTAATAGGTGAAAAAGAATGGAACCTAACCATACAAGTAAATATAGACAGAAATAAAGTCACCTTTTGTAGCATTATTATTATTGTCCCCAACTTGATCCTTTTCATTGATGTCCTCCTCAACTTGTTGATATGTGTTATCACCTTCCATTGCATTGGCACCATCAATTAGTTCAGAACGAGATTGAATATCCTTCTCAACTTGTTGATTTGTTCTATCACCTTTCGTATGCTTTTGAAGATAATCATCAAGTGACTGTGGAGGGCAGATTGGGGTCTTTTTTGCCTTTTTAAAACTTTGCACCTATGTCATCATTGTAGTTGTGGGGTTCCTCTTTGGATCACGCTTTTGACTACATCCTTGTTCTTTGGTCCCATTTGTGGTAATAGGTTGCTTCTGAGAAGTTACTTGTTCATTGGTCAAGGTAATGAGCTGCTTCTGAGAAGTGCCTTGCTCATTGATTAAGGTAATGGGTTGCTTCTGAGAAATCCCTTGCTTTTTGGTCAATGTTTGGGAAGTACTAGTCTTGGTGATGGGTTGGTTCTTCTTCTCAATCTTTTCAAGTTTTACTTTCTTAAATTGCCTAAGCAATTCAGCACTTGACTTTGCTTGATAATTACCAAAACTAAAACTTTGCCTTTTGTTAGGACTTTGGTCTTTCTTGTTAAGAGAACAATGTTTTGCCTTGCATTTTGCACACTTATTCATGGCTCCTTGATGCATGAATACCTGCAATAATTCTTAGTTAGTATCATATTAAAATAAAAAATAAAAAAAGAAGAAAGGTCTAAGAAACATACAAAAGTTGGTGAACTGAGACCAAAATTGATATGAAATGCCATTATGAACGCATGAATCGATTCATGAATCGATTCAAATTTCCCAAGCATATTAACAAACACCTTATGTGTGTGACTCAAATCAATATATCTAACAAGAAATGAAACTATAAATGATGCCCAGTATCACATATTCAGGAGTTTATAATACGCTTGAATTTAAAGTTTAAAAAACTATACCTTTTAGGATAGAAGAGTTTTCTTCTAGGTTGTCATTGTTAAGATGTTTTTCTTGGAGAAGTTTTGAGATATATTACTATCTGAAGGAATTAATTGCAAGAAACACAACTACTTAACTTGGTGGTTAAAGGTTATGTAATATTCATAAATTATTCTGAGACTTGGATGAAATATTCTCTGAGGGAGAAAGATCAAATTTCTTTTTGATTATGGAAATTTTTCATGTGTTGTTGATCTTGGCAGTCTTGATAGATCTTCATTGGAACTAGAATTTTCAAATTCGAAGATTAGAGTATGCTTAGCTTGTAGATCTACGTAAATCAGGGGAATCTCCTAATAAATTGTTACAGGATAGCAAGGTTTCACATAGGAGCATCATTGCTAAAAATGCTCTATATTAAAAGAGAGGTTAAACCTAAATCACAACTTAGAGAGTGACTGGCCAAATGCTACACCACTTCGTCACACACTACCAAGAAAATTATTCCATCTTAATAAATGAAGATCGTATCAAAATTAAAACAATAGGTCCAAAAGCACTGGTGGATTTTGCAATGCTACAGCTTCATAACCCTACACTTTCATGAGAAATTTTTTGTGATGTCATTGTTGGCAATCTTGCCTCTTTCCTGCAAAAAACTTAGAAGTTGCTTCATCATATCGAGGATTTTACAAATTAGGCACTCTTTGCCATAATGATGCGACCTTTAATGAAAATCCATCTTGCAATGCCATTGCTTGCAATTTTGGATATTTGCGATTGAGACACTCATTGCCATTGTTTGGAATCTTAGATATCCATGATTGAGACACTCATTATCATTGATAGGATTTTTTTTCATAGAGAATTTGGCTAAACATTATTCCCTCATTTTTCCATGGTGGTCATCTCTAGAACATCGAATCTAAGTAAAACGGGATTAAATGACAAATCATGATCTTCGAGATCTATAAAAATGGAAAGATAAATGACCAGAGTTGAGCTTCGGAGAGCACTTCGACAGCTCTATAGGTAAAAAATAAGAGTGAAAGTGAAGACTCTTTTACTTATTGCATACCTTTATTTTATATAAAAAGGTGTTGCTTAAGCTAATGTGGCAATAGGTAGCTTGGTGACCAATTATAGTTACGAACGATTGGGGTAATACTAATTAATTGGACTTTTAAACGATTGCCTTGTATTGAGTGGGCACACGGTTAGATATTTTGGGATTGGTTTGAATGTCTATAGGCTAATTAACTACATTAGACTTCATTTATTTTGGGTCTCGTCAAACTAGGTTGCTATGCTATGGACCAGTTGACCCTTTCTTAGCTAATTAATAATTTTAGATTGTGTCATCTATTGTTGCTACTTAAATCTATAGAAACTTAATTGAAAGGGAATAAGAAGAGAAACCCTTAAATGATAAATTTTATTTAATGTGATTCAGCTTCGGTAATTAGCTCGAAAAGGTAAAAAATAAATAAATTTGAAGTTTTTTCATTTGATTAAAATCATGGATTTTATTCTTTGTACTCTTTTGTTCCTAAAAGTTTTTATGAAAAATTGAGAGTGATGTCAAATTTTTAATATCTTATTAATTTTTTTTACAAAATGTTAAAATTTTGTATAATTTTTGCCTATAACAAACACAAAAATTATAATTCTACCTATCAAAATTATGATGCAAAATGTTTGAGAAGGTTTGTAATTTTTTTTTTTTGAAAATAACAACTTAATAAGAAAAAAGTGCAAAAAAAAGAATTTTTTTTATTAAAATAGTAGGCCCTATGTGTGTAAAAAAAAAAGTTCAAGTTTACATGAAAATAAAATCCCAACTGCTATAAGTTCCAAAAAGCAAATCTCTTTGGCCCATGGAACTTGCCAGCATTACAATAACAAATAAAGTTCACCTCTTTTTTTTTTTTAATTACTAATCATTTTGGTTTCAAAAGCCACTTTATTACCCTGTGCTTTAATTCTTAGAAATATACTGCCTTATGTTTATGGTGGTTTCTAGCATACAGCAACCTACTTTGCTACACTTAATGCAGCACAATTAACTCCATGCGTACATGACAAGTGGAGGATGTTATGGATTGTTGTAGGTAACCCAACATAAGTAAATTTATTTTAAAAAGTCCTTTATGTTATGAGTTTTAACAAAAAGATCTTGCGTCTTCCCGTTATTTTTTAAGGTTATGAAATTGAAAGTTGTCCGCTCTCTTTAATTAAGTTGGTTTTATTGCATTGCAAGGGTCACGTTTAGATAGACAAGCAAAAATGCACCGTGTGTCCATATCTTCTTGAACACGTTTATTTGTATTTTTTTTGTGTAAATAATAATTTACATAATCTGAAGGTAAAAAATTATATTAAGGAATAACATTGAAAAATTGTTTACATCCTTTAAATGTTATGTTGACACGACAGAAAGTATTAATCAATAATAAGATCTTTACATATATATGAATTTATACAAAATAATAAATTAATTCATTAAATATATGCACCAGATATTTCAATGTAAATCCATTAAAATGAATTCTTCATAACATATGCACTCCTCACATACATTGGCAAAGAAAGGAGATAACTATTTTGAAACCTCAATAGGATAGTTACAGCTTTGGTTAGGGTATAATTAGGAACTTGTTTTGCTACAACTCTATTGGTCAACTAGCCTATCATCATTAGCCCATTATAAAGATTACACCATTAAAGTTCACTATTGGTCTTGGTGTCAATTTAGACCCAACAGTTTGACCACATATTAATTGGTCCACGTACTTAATTATTATGAAATTCAATTAATCTAATTCAATATATAACTAAACTATAGTAGTCCAATTTAAGAAATTTTAACAATCTCTCACTTAGACAACATAGTTTAACAAATGAGAAATCGGACTACAATATATGGCCACAATAATCAATTTCAACAATAATCATGATACCATTATAATTATAGGTCAAACATAAGTACCTAAAAATGTAGATCATCATATCCAATGGGGATGCTAATGTCATACGTGTCTTGAACACCTATATTCTAACAACTTTAATATAATGTGAAATTTGTAATTTCCAGACATATATATCAAAATATGATCATATGTATATTTTTATAAAATGGTTCATGCATTCGTCCAAGATACCTTAATGAGAATAAATCTCAACACAATAATGAGATAGGGTCTAAATGTCTCCATTGATATGTTATAAACAAATGTGCACAATTAACAACGTCACACACACACATATGAAAATATAGTAATATCATTAACATTTCACTAATCTTGAGATTTCATCGTTTCAATAAGAAAAATGAAACTCTCACTAAACCTGAACATAGAAAGAAAAGGCTTTGTCAAACTCATTCTAGTCATTTGTTAATGAATAATTTTACATCTAAGCCTTTAGTTAGTGAGCCCGCAAGTATACAGTTTATGGTAAAATGTATAATGCTTATGTGTCTTCTCTATAATAGATATGGTTAAGGTCCTAGATATGCTTTATACAAATTTGAATCCATATATCATATTCAACTTCTTATCGTCTAGATAATTCACAAAAATCAAAGTCAAAGTAGTCTATAATAATTAGATCACTAGATTTGCAATAGGTTGGCACAAATTCTTTGTACCCTATAGGAACTCTATAACTTTCTTTGTATCAGTCCAATATTTCTGACTAGGATCACTTAAGTATCTCCTACATAAACTAAACCACTAGTAATATCAAGATGTGTGCATACTTAAGCATACAATAGACTACCAACAACGGAAGCATACGAGAACAACTTTGATCTTTATATTTGTTGATGGTCAATTTTGATAATCGGTTAACCTGAGGTTCAAGAACCCAAACTACTATAAAATACATAAAATAACAAGAAAGCAGTAAAAGTAAGAGGAAGGAAGAATAAGATAAACACTGAAGATTTTTGACATGGTTCGGCTAAAGTCAGTGTGACCTCTACATCCATGATGATTGTATTTGCTTTGGTGTGGTTGTTTTACTGGTTTGATTAGCAAAACAAGAGTACAAGTGTTCTCTCACTATTTTGACAGAGTTTCTACATATATTTTTCACTTTATATTATAATGATTTTTCTTTTTATTTATAGAAGTAGTAGGGGTTACAAATGTAATTTGACAAATTGCAAATATGTCTATTCCACCCTATTGGGCAATAAATGCTTGGCAATTCACTATTAGACTATTGGTGGCTGATGTGTCAATTTTAGGGGCTAACTTATTGGTTGGAAATATGTGTATCTAGGTGCTGACTTGTCTCTGGGGTTCCGTACTTATACTTGGCGGAGCTCGCTTGGTGACCTGAGCTCACACTGAGTGATTTGCTAGCAAGCCCCTGTGACCTCACTCTAGAATGGGCTAGACCCTTCTCTACTGGACCACTCCATTGGGTTTTTGCTAGACCATTCCATACGGTCCCAAAAATACCCATAACATTAGCCCCTTGACTCTTAATTCATCTTGTGGACTAGGAGTTGTAGCTTATCAGCAAAAAGTCTCAGTTTGCTGTGTTATTAAAGTTCTTTTGCAGTCTATAATGTTGTCAAGTCTATACGTTCAGTCTGTCATGTTGTCATGTCAAGCTTTTAATCTTTTATTTCATCTGCACCAGGCCATACTTCCTACTGTACATGCTTTATAGCCATTGGCATGATAACCTTGTTCTTTGTTGGATGATTCGATCAAGAATAGCTGGATAATTTCTGGATTCTTCAATGAGGCTGGACTGGTCTATTTAAAGTGTGAAGACCTTTTTCCTTCTTCATAGAAAAACCAGATGGTGCATTAGCTGAGCCCTCTATGTTTCTGGTGACTTGGGCCTTTAGTGGAGTTCTTCAAGTCGTGTTTGGCCTGCTGTAACAATCCCTTTCTGAGGATTTTGGAAAATTTTGTTATAGGGGAACCTTAAAGACATTTCCTCTTTGAGGATCCTGAGAAAGTTTGTTACATGCCCTTGTAGCTTCCTTCAGTCTGCGTTGAATAATGCTGTTGTTTCATCCTTGTTCTTTGGTTTCCTTGCACGGTGGCGTAGGGTGCCTCCGGTCTCCAAGTACCTTGGGGTGATCAAGCTACAGGATATTCTCCTCGCTTAGTAAGACTAGAGGAGATATAAGCAGTCGCCCTGCTTGCCTCAAGTGCCGGTCCTTTCATTCTAAGTATCTCAGGGGCACTCAAGTAGGAGAAGTTGCGAGCTCGAAAGGAAGGTGAGGAAGAGCTGGAACAGTTCAGCTTGCTCGCTACTCATAGGTTCTAATTCTTGAAAGCTAGTTCCTCCTACGTACTATGGCTATAGGCTTACTTTGATTTATACCTTTGAATCTTCATGTAAATTTACCTCGTTGAAAGAGGTTTTGTAATGAAACTTTATGTAACATTTTTTGCCTTTCCAAGTGCATCATCTTGAATACTTCATTTACTGTGAAAAATAGCTTGCGAGCTCTTTATGAGCATATTACCGTAGCTAAATGAATATTAAGTTAAATAACTAATCGTTTGTATTAATTTTCCTTAAATGAAAGAATCTAAGCATTAGAGTGCCTCAGCTAGTTATGCATCTTCAGGTCACATGAGGGCTACAACCATCAAGTTACGTGAAAGTGAATAATGGGTTGCATAAAAGTTATGCCTTGGATAAGTTGAATGCTCAGATCACTTTTTAGCTAGCACAAGGTCAAATGCACATTAAGTGATTAGGTGCACCTGGACTGGCACGAGGTTTAGTGCACAGTGGGTGATTAGGTGTGCCCGGACTGGCTCGAGGTTAAATGCACAATGGACGATTAGGTGCACCTGGACTGGCACGAGGTTAAGTACGTAGTAGGCGATTAGGTGCACCCAGACTAGCATGAGATCAGGTGCACAGTGGGTGATTATGTGAATGCAGACTAGCACCACGCAGTGGGCATGAGGTTAGGTGCACAATGGGCGATTAGATGCACCCGAACTAGCACATGGTCGAGTGCGCAGCAGGTAATTAGGTGCGCCTAGACTGGCACGAGGTCGGGTGCACAGTGGGCAATTAGGTGTGCTCAGGTCTGGTACACAATGGGCGATTAGGTTTGCTTGGACTGGCAAGAGACTGAGTGTGCAGTGGATGATTAGGTGCACCCAGATTGGTATGAGGTCAAAATGTGGTCAGAAAGCTACAGTTTGTTGTTTGCGATCTGCAATCTTGCAGGTCATTTTACATCTCATTTTATCTATAACCTAAGTTTTTGCCAGTACTTTGTGTAATGATTACTGCCTCTAGTTAATGTTTCTGCCAAGCTGGCAGAGACTTAATGCTAACATACACTAAGCCCTCAGATTATAGGTATTTGAAAAGTTTCTGGATCCAACGGTTAGGCTATGTATGATATAAATTGAGAAAACTTTTTCTCCTTTTCATTAGTCATTTGAAATCCGGGGCTCACAAACTCTTTATTCCCATAATCTCTACCTGTTCTATGACTATTTGTTGTCATCTGCCATTTTCAGCACCGTTCTAGCTTACCAGGCTTGTGGCTCAAGTTTCGACCATCGAAAGCTAGCTTTGCTCACGTTTCAGACCTCTTCCTCTATCTAGCATGGTAAGTTTTCTTTCCCTAGCTTATGGTTTCTAAGTTTCTGTTTTGAGGCCCATGCAAGTTTATTTATTTGTTGCTGATAAGATCTGGAACTCTGGTAAAACTTGTTTACCCATGCCTTTCCTTTCATTGTGTTCAATTTGTCAGGTTGGACTATTAGTAGACGTTAGTGTTTCTGATTGTTGTCTGAGTCTTCCCTTAGTTTTGTGGGCTTTAGTTGCCTAATAGTTGAGTCCCCCCATTTCTGTATGTGTCTAGTATTTGGATCTTGGTAACCTGGGGCATATACAACCTTTCACATAGGAGGACTTCTATTAGGGTAATTTTCTGAGCGTAAGGGTTGGTCTGCCTTTTGTAACCTAATCATTCCCTTTTTTTGTGTAGATGTCTCCACCTCGTAGATGTTGCCGTTACCTAATGGGAATCAGAGATACTGACTCTTTCGAAAGGAGTGGGGAACTGCTCCATCTCATAAGGGAGGTGACCTCTCGGAGTGGTGAGGTTGCTGAGGAGTTCGTAGCTAGCCCTGGACTCATGGGGTCTATAGCTCATTCTCCCTTTACTTTTCACTCTTCAAGTGTCAAGTTTAGCGAGCTTGAAGGGATAACTCAAGCATATCATTTTTCAAAGGGTTGTCGTGTCCTGGCACCCTCCCGCAATGACCATGTTGCTCTTCCTCCTTCAAAATTCATAGTAATTAGCATCCAACATCTTGGTGTTAGATTTAGATTACTAGCTCTCCCTACATAATTGATTTTTTGAATGAACTAAAACTCTCTCCCTTTCAGTTGATTCCGAATTCATACTCCCAGCTGACATCCTTAGCACTTATCTATCTTAAGAATGGCCTTCTACCCCCTTTGGCTAGAGTACCTTGCAATCTTTATAGCATCAAGAGCATCAGATCATGAGAAGGGATTTACTACCTCTTAGCTCATTTGTCTAAATACAATAAAATTCTTCCTCAAGGGGACGCTAATGGAAAATCCAACATTGGGAATTATAAGACCTATTCATTTTACATTTCTTGTCTTTCCTTGAGCCGACTCTAGAAATTTTCATTTGTGTTAAGTCCCGGTAAGCGAGCTAGAAGGATGTAGGTTAACCTTATCACTTATTTCACTTCATTTGAAATCTAAGCTCTTGTTGTGTCCTTGCAGATGGAGTTAGGAAGGAGAGACCAGAGCTAAGGGTGAGAGAGATTGAGGTGCTTGACCACTTCACTACTTCTAAACATTTTTAGAATAACCTAAAGTTTCACAAAAAGCTTTTGTGGGCACATGGCTTTTCCTCTCCTCTTAACACCAAGCTTTTTGACAATTCACGAGATAACTAGCTTGATCTCAAGGCTTCATAAAGTGGCTGATGATTTGAAGTAGTTGCAAAGTGAGTTGGAAGTGGCAGTGAAATGGGCTGAGGTCACAAAAAAGAAGGAAGAGGCTGCCAAGGAGAGGGCAACTTGTGCTGAGGACAAGGCCATCCGAGCTGAAGATCAGGCTGCACAAACTGACGAAGAGGCTACTTAATTTAGGGGAAAGACCATCGCCATGGTCATGTAGGCTGAGGATGTAGCGATCTCAAACATCACCGACAGCTTTTTGTTTACCTTGTGGCGAAAACATCTAGACATGGATTTCATGTTCTTTAATGGAGACGTTGAGGTAGTCATTTAGTATTTCATAGAGGATGCAAAGGTAACTTCGACCCCAGGTATGGAAATTGGTAGAGATCCTCTTGCTCAGAACAACACTCAGGTCGAGGGAAGTATATTGGTCAAAGAAAGAGCCATGACAGAAGCTGAAGAGCAGATGATAGAGAGCTTGCTTGCACCTTTTGTTGACTCTTCTGCTTGTCAAGATTTGCCTATGCCCCCAACCTTTTCATAGATTATGTCACTACGTCCTTGCCTTGCACTCTTTATTTTTTAATGCTTTTAGACATATTTTGACTGGACAATTGTCTATAATAGTAGTTATTATTTTGTGATGAACTTGTATGAATTACTTATTCTGAGATGAATTTGCTTAAACTCGTTGTTCATTCCAGTTAACTATCTTTCTGGATTTTTGCCAAATCAAAATATTTGAGTACTCTTTTAGCAAGTCATGGCTTCATGTCTGAATGCTTAGTAGGCAGTGACATTTATGGCTCTCACGATAGCTAGTTAAGTTAGTAGCTTGAATGCAATTTAAATGGGTTCTAATTAGATTTATTTTGAGATTGGTTTGCCTTAAGAGTAACATTTTAAAGATATGACAGAGCGTACACATATAATAGGAGATCTTTAGGCATTATTATTAAGATTCGAATAATATATAGAATTACAGAGCTAAGCTCATACTTATTGATAATATGGTTGAAAGTGTTCGGTATTCCAAGCTCCGAGGATTTTGGCTCCATCTACATTTGACAAGCGATAGACTCCATTTTCTAAAATTTTCTTTATTATGAATGGACCTTTCCAGTTTGGTCCAAGCGTCCCATCACTAGCTTTGCAAGCTCCTGGCAAAATGAGACATAGCACGAGATCGCTTGCCTCATAGCTGCAAACTTGGACCTTTCAATTATAATGCCTCATGACCCGCTATTGATAGGTCACAACCTTAAGACATGCTATATCCCTTACTTCTTCGATGAGGTCAAGGTTTACAGTGAGCAACTGGTTATTATCCTCTAAACTGAAAGTAGCCTTTTGGTATGAAGTTACTGTTAGTCTGGATGGGTGTCCTAGACTAATTTGATTGAGCTCTATTGTATCCTGGACTATACATTCTATGAATTGGATATAAAGGTTGTACATTCATCTTATATTGCATTTATTGTGTATTGCAGACATAAGATGAAGTCTGTGGTGGGAAGTTATCTCATTCAATCAATTCCATAAGGGGTTATGGGATGGTGAGTGTGATTGTTAATG
>JANHAO010027141.1:0-10919 GCA_026873985.1 Saraca asoca | reverse complement strand
TTTCTGTCCTAAATGATAGTTCTGGTTCACATCGCTGATTGTAATGACATTTAGATTAATAAAATTATAAATAATATAAAAATATAATTATTATAAAATAAAATTATAAAAATTATAATAACAAAACATGTCGCAATTGTAATATTGTGAGTTGATATGATTTTCAGTTTAAAACTATGTATATTTCTGTTGAATTTAATGTGAAAACAAAGTTAAATTTATTAATAATGTATGAGTTGAATACTCTTGATAAGTATATATATAGCTAGTATCAATTTAGTTCACTCATTTTTATGTACCCTTGAGGAAAAAAAAAAGTCCCACATATAGCATTCGAAAGTTGCAGTTGTTTGTTGCATATTGCATAGTTTCTCAGTTTCTCACAATCCAGGTTTTGATAATTGATTTATTGTTGTGGATATTTTTGAAATTATGTAAATGGATTCATAAACTTTCAATGGATAAACCCAATTGATAAGAGTTCAACTCAACAAGGGTTATGGTCACTAGAGTAAGGAACGAACTCGCTAAATACGAACTCAGATAACTGGTTAACAAGGATCAAAACAGCAACCTCAGGTCATTAAGAACGAGGTCTAGTCCACAGATCGAAGTATGCTTATTGTGGTTAAACCCAAGAAGGGATCAACTTGTGAGAATCAACTTACAGGTGGGAATTCATGAAGCAAAAGTCGATTCTGGATTCTTTTTCTTTTTTGAACTACATTAAGATTGTACATTCTCGCAACTATAAGTAGGGGTTGAAATCATTGTACAGTGGGGAAAAAAAGGATACTCCGAAAAATAGAAAGGATCAAATAACCAACAGATACAAATACTTTGCCAAAATAGATATAGAAAATAGAATAACTGTGGATGTAAGCATTGCATTAGATTGAACCACGTTAAAAACTTTTGATGTCTCCCTGCTTTTTCTCTTTCTCTCTCTCTTTTCATGCTTTCAGTTTACAGTTTAGGGTTTTAAACTTAGGTTGACTAAATTCACATGTCAACATTTTAGTGCTAGAAGGAGGGTCTAAATTGCATTCTGATTAATTTTTGGTCTAGTTGCGATGGCTAGAGGAAGAACCATCAAGAATTTAGAAGTCAGGGACATTTTTCAGATCGTTACTCATTAGGTTATAGGCAGAAAAGACATAAAACCTCATATCACTTCTCCCACGACCAGGGAGGTAGAAGGAGTTGGTGAACTTCTAGACAGTTATCTGAGACACAAGAACCAATGGTTGTAGAGCTGGTTCAGAGGGCAAAGCAGTTAGAGGAACGGCCTCAAACTCAGGATAGCCAAGATCGCTATGAGGAGAGGACACCATTCATCACAGTGATCAAGACAGAGCTTCTTCCTTGCAAGTTTAAAATCCCTATAATCCTACAATACAGTAGGGATAGTGACCCGTATGACCACCTGGATGCATTCAATGTGTAGATGAATCTTTAAATGACTAATTCTTTAGTTAAGTGTCATGTCTTCCTAGCCATTCTTGGAGATATACCTCAAACATGGTTCAATAATCTCCTAGCTTGTAGCATTAACAGTTGGAAAGAATGCCAAAGGAGATTTATTAACCAGTACAAGGTATTGAAAAGGTAGCTTGCATTGTCTTACCACCTCATGATAGTCTTATAGCAAAAAAATGAATCATTAAAAGATTACATCACCGGATTCAATTACGAGGTCAATAACGTAGAGAGCCTCTCAGATGAGAGCATTCTGATAGCAATCTTGGCAGGACTTCACAAGGATGGAAAGCTGTATAAGAGCATATACAAGTCTCCAATAAGGGACTTGGGTGAGTTTTAAGAATGGGCCACCATAAAAATCACCTTTAGCCCAAAGAAGTCCAATCAAAAGAGCAAGTCGAATAGCTCTAACTAGAGTAAAAAAAGGAGTGATGGCAAGGAAAGTTAGAACAATAGCTTCGATAATCATTCCACAAAGAGAGCTAGCATAAGCTCGCCCTTCTAATCTTATAATGTTATTTAGAAATTAATAAAAGCACCCAAGTTTCTTCCTTAAATTCTTATATTAATGTCTACTAATCTTTAAATTAGTTTTTAGTAAAGCGTTATATAGAAAGTGAGTTATTCTTAATGTGATGAAATCATGACATGCTAGTTAAGGTGTTTTCATGCGACTTACCTAGGCACTCGACTCATGCTAACTGAGGTGCATTTGTTCAACTTACCTTGACACTTGACTCGTGCTGGCTGAGCTGCATCTATGCGACCTACCTATGCATTTCACTTGTGCTAACTGAGGTGTATCCGTGCGATCTACCTAGGCAACTCGTGCTAGTTGAGTCATATTCGTTTGACCTACTTGGGTAGGCACTCAACTTGTGCTAGCTGAGATGCATCTATACGACTAACCTAGGCACTTGACTCGTGCAAACTGAGGCGCGACCTACTTGGACAATTCATTGTTAGCAAGGTATGACCTACTGTGTATTCAACTTGACAAATATTTATTAAGCCATGTAGGAATTCATTCATGTCAGCCTATGTATTATCTTTTGCAACCTACTGAGCATCTAGTTTGGCGTACTTAGAAAAGCAAGAAAATTATGAAAAATTCATTAAAAACCTCATTCAACAAGGCCAATGTACATATGAAGGTTCAAAAATAAAGATCAAAATAAGCCTACAGATATCATGTCTTGAGAGGAAGGCTGGCTTTAGGAATTAAACCCCGGTGGGCTAGGGGATCAACATATGAGGCAAGCAAGTTATCCATCATTTGGTCTTTGGCCAGGCTACTTTCAAGCTTCTTTATTTTCTCCTAAGATAAGAGCTTGTCTCTCAGCTTTATTGCCCCTAGTGCACTCTCAGAAACTAAATAGTTAAGTTACCTTGTAAAGAGATGAAAGAACCAAGGTGGAAGAACTGAACTCATCAGCATCACCATGAGGAAATAATCCATGATTTGCATAAAACTTCCCAGAATCCTCAGAGAAGGATTACCCATGTTTAGGTGGAAGAACTGAATTCATCAGCATCACTGTGAGGAAATAATTTAAGATCTGTATAAAATTTTCCAGAATCCTTAAAGAGGGATGACCTATGGTGGAATAATCAGGGAACTCTCTATGCAGTAGGTTATACATGCCTCATATTACCACACCTAAGACTCAGACCATTAAAAACATGGAGGGCTCAACCAATGATCCCATCGAGTCATTAAGCTCTAAAAAATAAGTAAGAAAGAAAAAAGGGTTTTTTTCACCTTATATAGGTTGCCTGGCCTCACCAATAGATTTGGAAACTGATTAGCTACTCTCAATCTAATGGTGCAGTGAAAAACGAGGCTTAGTCATCACCAACTAAACGACTATGAAAAAATATGTGTTAAATGTGGTAATAATAATATGGGTTGGCATAGATAAAATGATGGGGCAAAAATCTGAATGATGGCATTGCAAATTGTAGTTGCAAGCTATTATTAATAAACTATAGCTCCTAGTCCGTAGATCGAATTAAGAGCTAGGGGCTACTATTATGGGTATTTTTAAAATAGTGCAAATGGGCTAGTAAAAGCCTAATAGATAAGCCCAGTTGATAAAGGTCCAGCTTAGCCAGAGTTGAGGTCACTAGAGCAAAGAATGAGCTCACCAAATGAAACTCAAATCATTGGTCAACAAGGGTCAAGGCTGCAACCTCAGGTTATTAAGAATGAGGTCTAGCCTGTAGGTCGATGCATGTTTACTATGGTTAAACACAAGAAGAGATCAACTTGTGGGAATCAACTTGCAGGAATCCACTTGGAAGAATTAATTGGTAGAAATTAACTTGCATGTGGGAATTCATGAAGCAAAAGTCGATTCTAGATTCTTTTCCTTTTTTGAACTATGTTAAGATTGTACATCCCTACAACTATAAATAGGGGTTGAAATCATTGTATAGTAGGGGACAAAAAAGGATACTTCAAAACATAGAGAGGATCAAACAACCAACAAATGCACATATTCTACCAAAATAGACAGAGAAAATAGAATAACTGTGGACATTAGCATTGTACTAGGCTGAACCACGTTAAAAACTTCTAGTGTCTCCCTATTCTTCCTTTTTTCTCTCTTTCTTTTCATGCTCCCAGTTTGGAGTTTAAGGTTCTGAACTTGGGTTGACTAAATTCACATGTCAACATTTATGAATAATTTTTTTGGAGAGAAAGAGAGAGAGAGAGAGAGAGAGAGAGAGAGAGAGAGAGAGAGAGAGAGAGAGAGAGAGTATTTAAAACTTCCGTAGATTTTTTTTTTAAAAAATGTGTGCTCAAAGAATGAAAAGAGTAGAATGAATTACAAAAACTAAAAGATGAATGAAATAATTATAACCATAATAACTCAACTTACAAAACTTTAGGACCAAATTGCAAAATTAAAAGTATAAGTAATAAAAATGAGTTTAGATTTATAGCTCCCAATCCATCATAGGCTGCGATAAATAAGAATTGCTTTTTCTTTGGTGCAAGACTCCATTTAACAAGATAGTGTGGTTTATTATTCTAGCTGTCGACTTATCGTATATAATTTCTAAGAGATCATGTAATTTACACTGCAACATTTTTAGCCTTTGGCCACACTAAATCTGACAACAATTAAAAACTATAGCCTATAACTAGAATAGGCAACAATTTTTTTATTGTTACCTTTATTTCTAATTTTAGACAACACTCACTTAAAATCATTGCCATAGATATAATAAACAACACTTTTTTGAGTGTTGCATTTGCTTTCAAAAACTTTGGCTGATCTTAAAAGAAAACATGCACAAAACCCATTTTTATTTTTCCAATTACTTTCTTTGACCTTGCCTTAGCCTAGCAGAAAAAACAAAGATAGAACCAGCCTTTTTTGCTTGACCCCATCAACTTTCCGTCAAGCAGCTTCACTACAATTGCACTGTTGGTTGCGTTTGGCTCACTGGTATTACCCAACTTTGTCCATTTTGTAAAGAGTGAAGCCATATGATATTCACCATTTGGATTCTTCCTTTTGCTGAAGAGCCCTACTATAGCTTAGCCTAATTTGAGTGATTTTCCACTCCTTTGGGGTTAGGTAAGCTAATTCATTCCTTTACCTACAAAATTAGTGGAGTTACTTAGTTAATTTAGGGATTTCATGATGAACTGGAAACCCTAGGTTGCTAAATGTTGAATTTTTCTTTTATATATGTTTTATGTTATATGTTATATGTTAGGATGGTGGGTTTAATGGCCATTGTTGTTATGGTGGCAGAGGAGGAGGTGACTATCACTAATTGCGATGATTATAGGGCTGTAATGGGGAGAGATGGTGAAACCTTGGTCTTGTTTGATGACCATAGGTATATATATATATATATATATATATTTTCACTCATATTTTGATAATTGATTAGCATTAGAATTATTTTAGATCTTTTTAGAATGTAGAATTACTGTGATTTTTAACTGGATTATGGAGCTTCCTAATGCTACTACAACAAGCATATTTGGTAATTCTATTTACATGCTTGGCATGAAAGGGGTCTCTTTATTAAGGTGAGGAAACTTTCAATGTGGTATTTATGCACCCAAGTAATTCAACTGTCAATCAGGTTGATTTGTTCTTGTCATTTTTAGAAATCTTGAGGTTTTAACTCTGGGAAGAGGGCAATTGGGGGATACATTTTTCCATGCTATAGCTGAATATTCTATGTTGAAGAGATTGAACATCAATGATTCTACACTTGGCAATGGTATTTAGGAGATACCTTTAAATCATGATAGATTGTGTCATTTTTAACTAACAAAATGCCATTCAAGGATATTGATTGGATCTACCTTTGCTTGATATGCTCATTTTATTTCTCTTTGAAGCCTATAAAACTACCAATGTTGACAGTTCTCAAGCTTGATTGCTGCAAGGGCATCCCTTCAGTCTTGATGGCTGCAATATCTCATAGTTATATGTTGGAGCTAGGGAATTTGCCTTAGAAACTTTACCAATATAGTATTTATATGCCTGGATACTTTGAATTTGTGTAAACTACATGATGGTACTGTAGGTTTTGGAGCTTGACAACTGCAGTCTATTGACATTTGTGTCGTTGGATCTTCCTCATTTGCAAAATATTAGATTAGTACATTGTCGCATGTAAGCTACTTTTTTTTCAAACTTAAGACAAATATTCCATACCTTTTGTTTTTACATTTCCCTTAACTTCTTTAAATTATTTTCTTGAGTAGATTGGCTGATCTAAACTTGAGGACTAGAATGTTATCTTTTGTAGTGGTGTCCAATTGCCCTACAATCCATCATATCAACATCATTTCAAGTTCACTTTAGGCATCTCTAAAATTTAAGTTTATTGGTGTTTATTTTCAGGCTAATGTGGAAATGGTAGAAGACTAAAGGTTTGAGTTTCTGTGATGTAGAAATTAGCCTTATAAAAATTGGACAACTTAACTGCATTAGCTTTGCAATGCTAATGTTTACAATGGTTGCTTCCTCATGCTCCTTTCCAACATTTGGTAGGGCTTATGGCTTGTCTTCCAGGTTCTTATGTCTCTCCTTTTTTTTCCTTTTTGGTTTTTCTGATCATATTAACTCATAATCTTAATTGTAATCATGTGCATGTCTAAAAAGCTGTGTGCAATTTTACTGAAAACACTGGCTAGATTGCTCTAAAGTTATTGAAACTTGCAATGATTTTATAAGGCATGCAAAGTGGCAAGCTAAAATTTGAGTTTTCTTTGTAGGAATTCTTCCAAATCCTCTGGGATGCATGCTCAGCTAACCATTTTCTACGTTGGTCCAGTGTGTGTTTATGATGACATTTCTCTTAAGAAGGTATATTTCTTCTCAACTTGTTTCTGGTTCATGTTAAAATTTTAGATTGACCAATTTATACATTTATGCATTTTTTGCTTTCTAATATTGTTTTCCCATTCAGGCTCAAACTATAATGTTACTAGTTGGAAAAGTGTCTACTCCAATTCAGAGTAAGACACTATCCACAACTCAAGTTTAGGCACTAATCTCTAGGCCCTCCCCTTTACCAAGCCCTCTTTCCTTGGCCTCTCATGCCATTTCTAAGTCTGTGGGTGGATCTTCTGACAACAATTAACATAGTTTTGACAGCATAAACATATCTACATGGAATCTGTTATTGCGTTTCTACAGTGTAATTCTAATGATGGAAAGGTTAGTTGGTTCTATTGGCTCGACTAACATAGTGTTGTTGGATTTTTAGTTTTTTTATTAAATTATTTTATTTATATTTTCTCTTTTTTTTTTAGATATAAAATTTTGACCAAGCTTGGTGATGGTTCTTGTGGAAATGTGTATAAGGCTAGGGATATAGATTGTGAGCATCTCTATCAAGTTCACTATGTGGATCTCTTTATCTTCTTTTTCTATATTTGTTATGACTCATCTTTCATTAGGATGGAAATATAATTCTCTTGTTTTGTCTATTAGGTTGCTGTCAAAAAGTTGAAAAGGAAGTTTTATTTTTGGGAAGAATACACAAATTTAAGAGAGATTAAGGTATATGCTAAAATAAATTATGGTAGTTATTTAAATTCTGATGGTAGTTATAAGGTTTCACTTTCTATGATGCAGAAATTAGCCTTACAAAAAAAGTATAACTTAACTGCATTAGCTCTGCAATACCGATCTTTACAAGAAGTGGACCTCACTAATTATCAATCTTTACTAATTCAAAGCTAGTACTTCACCTGCCAAGATCTATCCAGGAGTCAATGCAAAGCACCAACCTATGGAATATGTGTCCAGGCATTAGCATCAGGGGACCTCAAGACCTGCTTAGCTTTTGGCTTTGGAAAAAGTTACAAGAACCCTGGTTGGTTCTCTTTTTCTAGTTGCCATTTTTACTACTCTTCAAAGGTGTAATAACAGGTGTTATTTTTACCTCTGTATTCCATGAAACTTGAAGATGACAATAGGAGAAGAGTCCTTTGCAACAATCTCATTTGATAGAATAGTATAATAGCTCACATTTTGATTTTTGTTGTTTATGATTTTTGTACCAATTCTCTTCTTTTAGCTTTTCATTTTGCCCTATTTTCAAAATTACGATCCTTTTTGTGCTTTTGTAGCTCCTTATAGATTTCCTTTTTTGGTTTTTGTTTTTTCAATCTACAACCCTCCACATTTATATCTATAATATTTTATATAAAGAGTAACAAATATGGCTTTCTTTGCTAAAGATTTACACCTTTTAGCTGGGTAAATATTCTTGTTGTGTTTGTTGTTTGCCATTTGTCTTGTAGTCCACTCATAATTTTTACATCCCATAATAAATATGCTATCATCTTTGCAGTGGTAGCACTGATGGGAGGATTTTTGTATGAAAGATTAATAAGGGCCCTGATAAGGAAGACAAGCCTTAAATTATAAGAAAAGTAGTCCTAACAAGTCAAATATTGCGAGAAGGTGAATCAATTCACCTATGAGTGTTAAAGACTCCAGTTGAATTATGCATGGCTAAGTTAACTTCATATTTGGATTCCTCTATATAAACAAAAGGTTGTATGTTTTTTGTTGCTCTATTTTTTTTTTTTTGCTTATTCTTAATTGTTCATTTTTTCTATAGTTGAAGATATAGGAAGAAAGTAAGTCATCCCCACTTATTGTTATAAGGCCACATGATAGTCACCCTATTAATTTAGTGACATTCTTTGCTGCTCCCCACTAGCCTGATCACATTGTTCTTATCACAGCAGTATATGCTCCTAGTCTTTTTCCATAATTAGATGCAAGGTATAAAATTATACTTCAGTTATGAGTGCTTCTAGACTATTTTGTTGTGCAGGTGATAGTGTTGGACATTTCTTGCTTTTACTTAAGATGATGTCCAAGATTGCCATGTCATTAGTTCATAAATTGATCACATTTACATATTCCCTTTTATTGTAGGGGCCACTAAATCGAGAAGTGATATGGGTTTCTGATAATAAGGGAGGCTAGTTGTTGCCTAGTGATTTTGAGCCATGAAACTCTATCCAAACTTTAGATATAAGAAGTTTATCAAGGCTGAGGATGCATTCTTTAATCAAGTTGTAGCATTGCCCCATGCTAGTCTAACTCTGCTTGCAAATCCCAAGAAGAATACAATAAATGCTATACACATAGGGTATGGACCGAATCCAACTACTACCTGCAAGGATTACATTGCTAAGTTCATAGTCACAATGCTTATATTAAGTCTTACTAGAACTAGTGATGGCTTACCCAATGGAGAACATATTGTGTAGGTTTATTGTGTCCAAACACAAGCTATTCAACAGTATGCACTCAATTTGTCTCAGTGTTTGCCACCATATCTCATAATGTTGAATTTGAAAGAGTGGAACCCAATGAACTTGCTAGCATGCCACCAAATCATTATAGCCACTCTAAGAGTGTCCCCGTTGTTAGCCTTCCAGTAAATATGGCTTCTCCAGAAATATCTAGTCTTCTTGAAGTTTCTACCTTAGATACAGAAACTAGGACAAATGATTTGCCTTTTGAGAATGGTGTTGAACATATACACAGTGCTGAACATATATACAGTGCTTCATCTCTTATTCCTTTGAGTCCAAGATTGTCCTAGAAATCATCCGGTTTCAAAAGTCCATCAAGTAATTTAGCAACTACTTCAAAAAGTGCTAATCACTACAGTGAGCAACCAAATCCTAATTATTCAGCTCAATAGAGAGTGGAATATGAAAAAGATAACATGGCTAATGTGCCTGCATTAAGTGACAGCTTGAGGAAGGATCTAGAATCAACAAGGACAAGTGAAGAGCAGAATATGGAGGAAGGTTTTGGAGAGAGAAGAATGATGCTAGAAATTGAAGACTATCAACAGCCAGGAGCAAATTGTTATTTAGGTAAAATGTGATTTAGACTTCTTGTTATTTAGAATATTATTAATTTATTAAGGAGATTTATTTAGGTAAAATTGTATTTTGAGATTAAAATAATAGATAATCAATTATATTCAACAATCTATTTTTTTAATGAAATAAATGTCTTAATTATTTTTTAATGAAATGAATGTTTTAATTTTTCTTTTTTATACATGTTTCAAATTAGATTTAAAAAAAATATGTGACAAATACAAATGAAATAAATGCCTATGACTAGCAACAATGTAAAAGTATTACCTATATCTTGAAAACCATTGCCTATGATCAATTGGCAATGGTTTTTATATGTTGCCTTTAACATAATTGGTAACACTTGTTAACTGTTGCTTACAATATATAAGTAACGAAAGAAAATTGTTGCCTATAATCAATTGGCAACAGTTTTTAGATGTTGCCTTTAATATAATTGGCAATACATATAAGCAACGGTTTAAAAGTGTTGCCTATGATTAATTGCCAACGGTTTTTACATGCTGCCTTTAATATAATTGGCAACATTTGTTAATCGTTGTCTATTCTAGCAATGGTAAGAGAGCGTTGTCAAATAAAATATGAAAAATCGTTGCCTATAATTAAACAAAGGTAATGATTTTTTCAACTGTTGCTAGAAACTCCAAAAAAATCGTTGTCTAAAAGAATAGGTAACGCTCGAAAAGAGCAAGGCCAAAATCATTATCTATTCTTATAGGAAACAACGTTCACGCTTTAGGCAATCGTTTTTGGCTGTTGTCAAAAGTCAAAAATATTGTAGTGTTATCCACAATACTAAAGCCGTATCTTGAGTTTTTTCAATTTTTTTTTTTTTTTTTGCTGTAAAATCAAACCAATTTTGATCTTCAAATCATGACTACGTCTTAGGTTGCTTTATATTATTATCTTTGATTTTGTGTTTTAAATGACTGATCTCATACATTTCTTTTGAAAAGATAAAGGCAAACGAGGCAAAACGAAAAGATCTAGTTAATCCAGTAACGTAACTCTCTCTCTCTCTCTCTCTCTCTCTCTC
>JANHAO010027140.1:0-10914 GCA_026873985.1 Saraca asoca | reverse complement strand
TAATTCCTTCAGAGCCTTTGCAGATTCCAAACTCATTTCTGAGCATACCTCTTTCATCTTGCTTCGAATTTCTGGTGATGCCTGCGAAAAATGTTGCAACTAATATTAGCATGTGGTAGCATTATCTTGGAATAGAATAATAAACAAGTTTTTATGTTCCAATACATGAAAAGTCACTTCCACTTTCAGATTTTTGTAGGTCGTATTTGTATTTAATCACCATTGTCATTGTCATTACAAGAAGAGCAATAATTATAATTAATTCCATTAATTATACGTTTGACTGAATCTAAAAAGTTCTAATTAAACTAAATCAAATTTTATCAAACATATAATAAATAAAATTGAGTAAATTAAATAATCATGATTGATATACTTTTAAATAACAATCTAAAAATAGATTATTAGTTTATTAGTATAATCTTATGTAAAAATTCTTTGAATTTAAAAGATGAAAGAGAACAATCAAAAATAAAATCGTCACTATCTCAGTGTTAGTATTTGATTATATTATGAGAATAAGTAAAACAATAATGATAGAGTTTTAATTATTGGATTCTAAGTTAATCATGTGTTATTTGGAATATGTCTACAGTGCCTAGCTTATTCAATTATATATTGTAGTCGGACATAAAACTATGGGATATAAGTTTCATGATATATACTTGGACTTGAGAGTTGAGATGGCCATTTAGAGCTTCCATCCGATGGGCACATTGGCGAGCAAGTGCTCCAATTTTCAGATATTGGCCCCATGGATGTCGAAAATGAAACCTCCCATGACATGGTTCCCATCTTGCAAAATTACCCTGTCAAATTCAATTATATTGTAAAAGATTTAGTTTAGGCTAGCAGAATTATAAAAAATACTAAACAATAATAATCTATTTAAAATTAGTCTTATTAGATTAATATAAATAAAATCTTAAACAGAATAATCATTTTAAATGTACAAATTATAACATGTAAATAAGTGGTGAATTTTTTATTTTATGAAGACAATTAAGAGCTTTATATAGTTATTATATGATGATAGGTTTATGATCGGGTAGATTTAATTTTATTCAAATTGTGACATATAAATGAGTAATGAATTGGGAAAATGGGACTAATTTAAAATTAAGGAGGTCTTTTACCCACCAAAGAGTCTTCAGTGCCTTTTGAATTGAGAATACTTTTATAATCTTCCAGCAATGGCTTGTTATCTACAGAGCCTCCTTCCTCTGATGTTCTGAAATATTCACTTTCAAATGCTGCAGAAAACAACAAAAACAAAAGGGTTTAGGCCTCAAACGACAACGATTAAGAAGTATTAAACATAGTTATATGACTTTGATTTCAATCTTTTTTCTGAATTGAATCTGACCTTCTAAGAAGTTTCCAAGTTTTTCCAAGTTGAGGGCAATGGAATCATGGAGGTCTTCACCAGCCCAGACAGGGCAAACAAAAACAGATATCATAACACAGGCAGATCCTCCTATGAAAATGGTTGACAGCCTCTTGTGTGCCATCTCTATTATTTCATCCTCACGAAATCCAGATACAGATATCAAAGAGAACGTCAAAATGAATATCAGAAGCCCGTAATCGTATCTCGCCTTAATCTTGGGGAAGAACCTTATAAATGTTGAAAATGCAGCTGCAGCGACAGAGGACCACGTAAATCCATTAGATGTCCAAATATGACTTACTTAAAAATAAATACAATCAACTATTTTTCATGTTATTTTCAAATCATTTCTTTCATAAAAAATTTGAAAATAAGATAAATTATTTCAGGGTAAAGATAAGATATATCTTCAGTCTCACTAAAGATTTATAATAATAATTATAAATCGTTTAGTACTGATTTTATTAAAAGTACTGACAGTAAAATTTAATCTAATATATAAATAATTAAAGATAACAAATTTTACTACTTGAGTCAATTTAAGAAATAAATATATTTTTCTCTATATATAATTCAACAAAATCAAAGTCTACACAAAAAATAAAATCCATAACGATTTAAAAATTTGACCCTAGAACATATATCTAATTTTCTGAGTTTAATATTGATACATCAAGAACTAAATGTTCTATGGTTGTTAACTTCCATTTTTACTTAGCCTTTTATGGTAAAAATGTATTACCTTGGAGGAAGACAAATAAGCCAAGAACTACAGGTTCCCACGTTGGTCCAGAAAGTTCAGCCAAGTAATGAGCACCAACTCCCAAAGCACCAGCTAGTAATGTTGCCAATGCTCTGTTCAAGCCTTTTCCAAGAGTGGCTCCTGAAAAAAGGCATATACTCTTCAACAAAAGAAAAATATATTTGCATATATGACTAAAATAATAAGTAAAAATCACTTACCAACTGAGAACTCAAAAACAACAACCACAGTCATTACAGCCCACATAGCAGAAAGACCAAAACTGTCGTATAATGGCTGATAGTAATAGAATGTAGAAACCACGGTGAGAACAAGTCCTACTTTTAGGGAATGGACAACTCTTCTTGGATCGTCTTGGGCTGTCTTTTTTGCCGTTTCAGAAATATCAAACACCTTTGCCTTGATATGTTTTGGCAAGGCCTTTAGCCTCTCCCTTCCACGACCAAGTAGCCCTGCTGGTTGCTCCTCGCTTATGGATCCCATCTTCATAGACTTACGAAGGTGATGAACAAGAGAGAGAGATATTGCATGCACTTTGGAAGGGAGAATTGAGAGGAAATGGGGCGATGCTTAAGGATGGCTTGTAGGCAGAATTGGATTTATTTATAAGCACAAAGCATGTGCCTAAAGATTTCAATAATACAGTGTTTTTATTTCAGAATAATACTGTTTTAACTTATTTTTATTTAAAATATCTTATTCATGTTATAATATAATTTAAATAGATTTAATTTATTTGTAAATTTAAATTTATGTCAATTTTATTAAATTGTTATTGAAAGTTTGAAAAAGATTTGGATCGAAGATTAACTAGTACGGAAGGAGTACAAATACATTCAATCAAACGTTAATTTTGGACTAACTAAACAAAAGGACAAGACCTAAAATAATGACGTAGACAAGTTGAAAAATAAATAAATGAGAAAGAAGACAATAGTAGTGAATTCTAGGCGTGTGTGGACAGTGTTAACCATCGATTGTAGCCCACAAATAATGAAGGCAGATATTAAAAAGGTGGTTCCACTTGGGGTGTAACAAGTCATGGCTTAAGGAGGCATAAATTGAAGGCTAGAGAGTCATTTCATCACCATTCAAAGTGTCAGATCTCAAATGCCATAAACACGGTTCCAATAAAAAAATGAAAAAATGACGGACACACAACTCTAAAAATATTTTAAAGTCACTTTTTTTTTTCAGAAATAGATCTTAAATTTTTATATAAAAATTATTTTTACAAAAGAAAATGTTTTAAGAATTGTGTTTCAAACATCATTCTTATTAGAATTTATAAATACTAAAGATGGAATTTTAATAATTACATGACATATTAACAGAGTATATTTTTAACATAAAAAATAGAGATTCAACCATTTTACACGTTAAAAGAAAAAAGAAAAAAACACCAAAACTTGGAAGATACAAAAAATAATCCTCTACCACGTTTCAAGTGATTGTTAACTTTTATTACATGTGGACCACTTTTTAAAATACTCGTTATAAGAATTGGAATATTTGTTTAGAGAAGAATTAAAAGACTACAAAATCAAATAGAACAAAAAAAAATCTTAAAATTCTGAATAAAGAACAAAAAAGAATTATCACTTTTCGATCATGTTAGAACACGGTTTAGGATTCAATTGCAGTCCCTTTAAGAGTCCATCACCTCAAAAGGTCATTTCAAAGGGTGTTAACATCATATAATAAAACACTCCACCTACTGATAGATTACAATAATTTCCATCTTAACTATTATTTTAGGTAACATCACCGAAATTCAGAGGCTTCAATGAAAAGGACTGACCTGCATTCCATAGGAAGTTGATTGACACCAGGAGTTGTTCTTCTTTCTTATCTGTATCTTCCTTGCTATTAGTTTGGTGAATCTTTTGCATGTAGGTCCCTTCTTTGAAACTCCACATATATATATAATGGCAAAAGCTGGCAATTCCAATGAATAAAAGGTATCCACATGACTTGGGCTCTATAATGCAATTCATAATGTCATGGTTTTCTTTGCTTTGGGTGTTGAGAGTCATCAACATTATGGTTTATGGACGAAAATAGAAAGGAGACATTACAAGCTAATCATAAAATTATAAGGTGCTTTTGGAACCAAAGCCTTGCAAAATTCATGTCATATATAATCCACTTAAAATAAAAAAATAAAATTTAATTCATTTGAATGCATCAATAATTTTACATATGAAAATAAATTCTAAACTAATTGAATTTATTTTTTTATATTTCTAAATGAAAACTTAAAATTAGCTGGATTTTTTTTTTATTTATATGACTTGAAGCTTGAAAGATATAGAGGAAGGAATGAGGATACTATATTATACTCTTTGAAAACAAAATAAAGGATATATATATATATATATATATCCTTTATTTTGATTTTTCTTTCTCTTCCTAGATTGGTTTACCACTTTACCTTCTACAGTTGCCTAAAATTTATATGGGAACCTAGACTCTTGACATTTTGCTTTCAACTGAGACGAAAGGTTCAAAGATGGGAAAAAGGGTTATGGCCATTAACATAGCTTAAACAAATAGATCTTACTGGTGATGAAAGAGACTTTTCTATTAAAAAAAGGAGAGATAAATATAAATTTATAAAAATTATTTCTCGTAGAATTCACATGATCATAAATTTATTAAGACAAAAAAGAAGAAGATCCAAATGTATCATCAAGAATAAATTTCACAATTTGTAAATTTCAGAATTGTGAATTTTTCTGTGTATGTTTTTTTTTTTTTTTTAGAAGAGAAAGTAAGATAAGATTTTAAGGATAGAGTCATATATGTGGTGTGCGCGCAAAGATGTTAGAAGAAAGAGTTTGAATTAATTAAGGATCATGTGGGCTCAAATGAAGCATGCCACATGCAAAGCATAATTTAAAGATCTCCTTAGATATATTAACGTAAATCTATCAAGATCAATTGGACATATCTATTAATAATAGCTGCAATTCATTAGGAAATTGTGAACTAATGAAAAATTAATCAAGAGTGAAATTTCATCATCGGTACGGTCTTCTCTTTGGTAAATCAGCTACCTATGTTATAAGCAGTCCTACATGAGAGTTAAGCCATAGCCTGATGACAAACTAACCAGTCTGTTGGCACTTATTTTCTTCCCTGAAGTGTACACATACAACGTATCTACCCATTACACGTGCTTTGATGAAGCTTTGTTAAATTAAGGAACGAAAATGGTTGCAAGATGAATATTAGCTACTTGAAATGGATGTGTTTGGATTTCTTTTATTGAAGATATTGTAATTAATTGCAAGAGTGGAAAAAAATTGATTGAAGTTGATATTCGCTTTCCTTTATATGAATGATAAAGTCAATGAGATTGAAATCTACATAAGCTATCACTATTCTGCTGATAGCATTTCTTATTAAAAGACTTGGCAGATATTTGGTGATGTACACTGAGCATATAATTCTTCTCTGGTAGGGTTGACAATATAATTAGCTGGGGGAAATTCGAAATTCGATTTGATTTTTTTATTGTAAATTAAGATGATATATAAGTTAACTATTTTAATATGTTAAATAAATAAGTAAAATTCAAGTTATATGATCAATTTATTTGATATTGATAAATTGACTTGATATTTATATATTATATTATATATGTACACATACATTTTGTGCATTAAATTACACAAAAATGTATGATTAATAAATTATATTTTTTAATTCTTCAATTTATAGGAATTTTCTCCATTATAATTCTTTTATTAACTTGTCAATTCATCAAATGCAAAGGCTTTTGGGCTTGATTTTCTCCTCTAACTTGAACTTGAATTTTCTTTCTAATTTGATGAAAAAGAAAGCATTTTTGTTTAATCTCTTACTTCAACGAGAGATTTGAAATCGTCCTCTCGAAGGCTTAACAAGAATTCTTGAAAACTCATATGATGGAAGTAATTGAGATTTTATGTCATTGGTCATAAAAACTTTACGTCTTTTATCTTTTCCTCTTTCTTTTAAGAGTTGAAAATACTTCTGTTTGAAGTACCTGACAGTTTTTTTTCTCTTGGCTTATAGAAATTTTACATCTTATCTCTTAAAGATTTAAAGACTACTATATGAAAAAGCACTTTGGAGTTTTCTCTCTGTGCTTGCAAAGGTCTATGTCTCATTTTGTTGAAGGAATTGGAAGATGTAAAGACTACTATGTGGAAAAGCAATTAAGATTTTCTATAAAAATTTTACATCTTGTCTTTTAAAATTTTGAAAACTACTCTGTGGGGAGTTTTGCCTCTTTACTTACAGAGATTTATGTCTCATTTTCTACAAGGGGCTAAAAGATATAAAGGCTACTTTGTGGAAAAACAATTAAGGTTTTCTCTTTTTGTTTACAAAGATTTCTATCTCCAATCTTTCCTTATTTCTTCATTTGTGTAGCCCCTAATCTATTTATAGACTTTAGGGAAAACTTTAGAAATCAAATTACCCGAAACCTTTAAAATATATCAATCCATATTACACAAGATTTGAGTCATGTTTCTAGGGAGGCAGATGTAGAGATTTGTATAATTTATTTTATGTAAGCCCAAGTGAATATTAATTTAATTTTAATTATTAGTTATTTATTTATGTCTACAAGTACCCTTCAAGACTTATTTATTTAGATACTTTAAATGTCATAAATAGATAAGTTTTGATTATATTATGGATAAAAATTGGTACTTCGTAAATGGGCTAACAAAGGGCCCTAAAGGCAAGTCTGAAGGAAGAACCCCAATTCGTTTGACCCTGAGGTCGCTAAATGAGATCTCCAGGTCGCAAGCTGCATCCTCAGCACAAGACGAGGCCAAGGCAAGCTCGGGATAGCTAAGAGTCCCGGCTCGCATAGCCAATAGTTTACTTAATGCAATGCAAGCTCCACTTCACTATCCGGAGGTCAGTAATGACCCCAAGATGAGAGCACTAGCTCACAGAAAGCAACGCCTTTCTTAACCAAAAGCTCGTTATGGTCAAATTATGAACACATCCACATGCAAACAGCTTACAAAACCCTTCTGCAAACAGCAGTTTATGGGGGGCCCACACACAAAAAGTAAATTACAAAAGCCAATTTGCAGGAATCTTATTGTCTAAAATATTTATTACTTGATGTAACAGATTTATAATTTATTAATTTACATTTGTAACCTCCCAACGCCTATAAATAGGAGGAATACAGATCATTGTAGAGAAAACACATGCAGAATATTGAATTTCAAAAAGAAACCACAGCCTAAAGGCAAAATACAAACCACGATTGATGTAGGGGCCAATTGGCTTTAACTAGATCACGATAAAAAGGTTTCTAGTGTTTATTGTTCTTCTTTCTTCTCATTCTCTTTTCCTGTTCATGTTTGCACTTTCCAGCTAACAGTTTAGGGTTTCAGGAACCATCCTAGTTGATTGAAGTTTGGGCTTCGTGAACTAAATTTCATCGTCAACATTTTGGCGTTAGAAAGAGAGCCCCAACTACATCTTTTCTCTTTAGTTCACTATTCAGCTACAATGGTAAGAGGAAGAATCACTAAGAGCACTGGGGTCACCTTTGGCCAACTTGATGGTCCTACAGTGCAGTAGGGGCTACTGCTAGGGGGCTCTGTCTTTCCTACTACGAGCACCTTTGCTGCCCCCTTAACAGGTACTAGTGCTGGCATGGCACCGGCATTCCTTCACCAGCCTATTGCTCTTGAGAATGACAGAGTTCAAGCATGCCATTAGTGCCAAGAGGCACATGATAACACAATAAAGGAGTTGGCTGATGTGGTTAGAGTGCCAGCCCATGCACAAGCCCAAGGCATGTAGAAATAAATTGAGCCTACGGTTCGCGAAGGAGAACCTTAACAGCCAAGAGCGCGATAGGAGAAATCCCACAGAGGGGATTATCTGTGAGTTGGATCTGTCCACTCACACGATTCACGATTGAGGACAGAGGCCTACCAGGCTCACAAGGGCGATGATGGAGATGATCAACAACATAAGAGCTCACATCGAGAAGGGAGCTCGAGCCAGGTCAAATATAGAACCTTAGATCATCATTTCCATGACCGAGAGAATTCCAAGAGCCATCAATCCTCTAGCCACCAGTCTGAAGTGCAAGACCCTTTGATCGAAGAGTTGCTCCAAAGGGTAAAGTAATTAGAAAGACGCCTAAAAGCTCAAAGTAATCGAGATTGCTATGAAGAAAGAACTCCATTTACTAGTGAGATAGAGAAGTGGCCCCTCCCTCGCAAGCTCAAAATCCCTGTAATCTTGCAATATAATTGGGATAGTGATCCCTACGACCACCTAGACACATTCAATATCTAGATGGATCTCCAAATAACTAACACTCTAGTCAAGTGTCGCGTCTCCTAACTACACTAAGGGACATTCCCTAGGTATGGTTCAGAATCTTCTAGCTCACAACATTGACAGTTAGGAAAAATGCTGAAAGAAATTCATCAATTAATATAGATCGTTGAAAAGGCAACTTATACTACTTTGCCACCTCGTAATGATCTTCTAGAGAAAGGATAAATCTCTGAAAGATTACATTGCCTGATTCAGGTGTGAGGTTTGCAATGTGAAAAATCCATTAGATGAAAACATCCTCACAGCTATCTCAATTAGATTCCGTAAGGATAAGAAGTTGTATAAAGATATATACAAGTCACTAGTGAGAGACCTAGCTGAATTTTATGAGCGAGCCGTCAAAAAAAATCAGGTGAGAAAAAACTTTCAGTCTAAAGAGGTCCGGGCATGGAGACAATGCATGTAGCTTTGGTCAAAGGGACAAAGATAAAAAAGCCTAGGACGGTTCCAACTACCGACCTGTGAAGAAGCCCAAGAGCAAGCGACCTTAGCACAAAGGCTGCCATTACAGTTACAGTACTCTATCTGATACTCAACGCATTTTCTTGATTGAGAAAGATAGAGAGGACTTTGAAAAGCCCTAACCTTTAAAAATTCACAGCAAGCACAGATGAAACAGAGATCAATTTTATGCCTACCATGATGAGGTTGGGCATAATATTTCAAAATGTTATGCGCTCAAGGATGCCATTGAAAACCTCATCAAGAGGGGACGCTTGAGACACTATGTGGTGTAACCAGCTACCCAATAACCTTAATAGCTCCAATGTCCATGATTGCAGTAGCTTTAGCATCTTTTAATTTTCTCTTTAATATTATTTGGATGTTAATGAAGTATTCCAATTTGTCTTCAGAATCTAATGTTAGATATTTGCTAAATAAATTTTCAAGAAAATTCAAGCATGAATTCACTTGGTAATCTTGCGCTGAACGTAATTTATCTTGAAGCTCTTAATACCAAAAGCTGAATTTCACTTAATATCGAAAGGGCACAAAATCACCCTCAATCTGGCACGGGATCACCAGCCATCACCCTTAGTCTAGCACAAGATCGCCAACCATTCAAGCATGAGATCGCCCTCAGTCTAGCACAAGATCACCAGCCATTGCCTTTAGTCTGGCACAGGATCGCCATCCATTCGGGCACGAGATTGCCCTTAGTCTGGCATAGAATCGCCAGCCATTTGGGAATGAGATCACCCTTAGTCAAGCACAAAATTGCTAGCCATCACCCTTGGTTTGGCACAAGATCACTAGCCATTCGAGGATGAAATCGCCCTTAATCTAGCACAGGATCGCCAGCCATTCAAGCATGAGATTGCCTTCAATCTGGCATAGGATTGTCAGCCATCGCCCTTAGTCTGGCACAGGATTGCCAGCCATTCAGGCACAAGATCGCCCTTAGTCTGGCACAGGATCACTAGCCATTTAGGCACGAGATCACCCTTGGTCTAGCACAGGATCGCTAACCATTGCCTTAGTCTGGCACGAGATCACTAGCCATTCAGGCATGAGATCATCCTTAGTCTGGCACAACATCACCAACCATTTGGGCACAAAATTACCCTCATTCTGGCACAGGATCACTAGCCATTGCCCTTAGTCTGGCACAGGATTTCCAACCATTCGAGCATGAGAACACCTTTAGCCTAGCACAGGATCACCAATCATTCAAGCACTAGATCGCCCTCAATCTGGCACAGGATCGCCAGCCATCACCTTTAGTTTGGCACAGGATCATCAGCCGTTTGAGCACGAAATTACCTTTAGTCTGGCATAGGATCACCAGCCATTTGGGTATGAGATCACCCTTAGTCTGGCACAGGATCGCCAACCATTACCCTTAGTCTGGCACAAGATCGCCAGTCATTCGTGCATAAGATCGCTCTCAGGCACTATATGTATGTGTCTACTTAATAGCCCTCCAATTGAGGCACAGCTCTCATATGACCTATTGTTTGCAACTCTCATGCAACCTATCTTTTACAACTCTTATACGACATATCATTCATAGCTTTCATGCAACCTACTATTTGTAGCTTTCATGCAACCTACTATTCGTAGCTCTCATGCAACCTCTGATTCGCAGTCCTTATGGGACCTATCATTCACAGCTCTCACATGACCTATTGCCCGTGGCTCTCATGTGGCCCCATGCTGAAAGGTGCGTCAGTGCAATTTATCTAGATACATAATCTCGCACTAATTTAAGCGCTTAGTGTAAGATTTGGGTGCAGCCAAGAAGGAAAATTTCAAAAAAATTTCTTCAGAAGCCCTTACAGTAGCCGAACCCAATCCCCAAGAAATCCCTTGTGTAGAGGTTTCAATCAAAGAAATACAAGAAAGGATTAAACCAACCTTTAATCCAGCTCCTTGCACAGCGGAA
>JANHAO010027139.1:0-10913 GCA_026873985.1 Saraca asoca | reverse complement strand
ATGGTAAGAAATACAATACCAAGTTTGAGATGAATATCTCAAACATCTAATGTGAATTCTCTTCAATTTTGATTCAAGATCCTTTAAATTGAGAATTCTGATGAGGTAGATGTAAATCAAATAAAGCTTCATTTTCTCTCTGAGTTTTGCACTTGAAGAAATGAGAAATTACGAAAACTAACTAAGTTTGAAATAAGGTTAGGAGTATTTATAGATGTTATAACCGACTTTCAAAAAATAACTAACTTTCTATTCTTGAATCGATTCGTAATAGTTACAAACTAATTAATCAATTCATCTATGAATATCATAAAGAAGTTCATGACTAAATTGATTTATGTATCAAATCATAGCATTATACAAATAGCTCTTGAATTGATTACGAAATTGATTAAAAAAAAATTCCTAACCTTCGATAAGAAATATTTTTCAAAACTTTTGTTCATAAATTGATTGTTGAATCGATTTGAGTAGATTTTCACAAGTTCTTCAATGAATTGATTTGCGAATCAATTCACCTAGTGAAAAATGGTTTTTATAACACTTGCACTTGTGAAAAATCATTTGAAAATATTGTTTGAAAAATATTTATTTTAGCTTACTTCAAGTGGTTTATTTCTATCTTAATTTCAGTATTTTAAGAAACTTACTTGAATCAAATTAGATTAAAATTCACTTACAAAAGATCCTAGGAAAAATTAATAAACACTAAATCTAATATTGGATCTTTTGATATCTTGAATGTCACTTGATCAACTTGCATATGCAAAATGAACAACTAGTAGAAACGTATAGTTAGATTGTGATATCAAATAAAATTGTTTTTCAACATCAAAATTGAAGAATGTATGCTAGCAAGGCTAACACATATAATTGCCCGCACTACTTATCATGTATATGCATTGATCTGCAACATTCTCCTTAAACCCAAGAGAAATAATGATTTAGTCAAATTTGAGATACCACTATTTAGATGCTTATTTTAAGCTATACACAAACTTCTTTAGTTTGCAAACAAGGTATTCTTTACCTTTCTCTTCGAAACCATATGGCAATTTCATATCCATTGTCTTTGACAAATCACCATCCAAGAAGGTTGTGAAAATGAGCTACTAACACCATAATAACTCAGAATGAGTTCTTAGTTAAAATTGGTGAAAAATTTTCTTTGTAATCAATGCCCTCTTTCTGAGTGTATCCTTTTACTACTGATCTAGCCTTATACCTCTTAATTCAACCTTGAGCATCTCGCTTGATTTTAAAACCCTATATGCATCTAACCGACTCAGAACAGGCAACTTAACTAGATCCAATACTTGACTCTTGTGCATTAAGGCTAATTTATCCTCATCTCACTGATTCATTTTGAACAATTTAGATCGAATATAGTTGTTGAAAAGGTTGTGGGATCAATTTCATCATTTACATCAAATTCATGCTCCTGTAGATAAATTAAATAATCATTAAAATTTGTTAGCTTGTGAACTCTATTGGACCTCCTCAAAGAAATATCACTAACCAATTCTGGTGGCTTAACATTTTCTGCTACTAATTGCACTGGATCAACTCGTGGAATGGTAGAAGATGATTCAATAGACTATGGTGATGTGGAATTACAACACTTTCTTCTCTGAAAGTCGTGATGCGTAGTAATTGACTCCACTATCTAACTCATCCTAAAAATAAATGACCCTATCTAATTCAATCACCTTTGTAAAATGAGTTAGATAGTAGAGCCTACTACCTCTCAAGCCACTGCAATAACCCTTAAAAAACCTAAGAATGGTCTTGGATACATGTTTCTTTGTGGATGGAATATAAGGCTTCACCTCTGCTTTACAACCCCATACATGAAAAGCCTCAAACTAAGCCTTTTGTTATATAACAGCTTATAAGGAGTCTTGGATATTGACTTGTTTGAAACTTGATTCAAAACGTAGGCAGTAATCTTTAAGACATCACCTCATAAGAACTCTGGTAATGAAAAGTAAGCAGCATGCACCTTAATCTATAAGGGTTTGATTTCTTCTTTTAACTATACCTTTCTATTCCAGTGTTCAAAGCATAATGTAACTAGCTTCAATGTCACACTCTTGTAGATACTTAGCAAAGGGGCCAAGTTTTCTCCCAATCTTATCATATTTGGCATAGTTCTCACCACTTCTGTCAAAATTGACACATTTAATTTTCTTTCCTAACTTGAGTTCAATTGTAGCTTTGAAAAACTTGAAGGCATCCAATAACTCTAATTTTTCCATAAGCAATTCAACCCATCCAAATCTGGAATAGTCATCTATGAAAGTGATGAAGTGTTTGTAACCACCCATGGCCAAGGGCAAAAAGGTCCATATATTTTAGTGTGAATTAGTTTTAAGGCATCTTGTTTTTAGTCTCCCTTTCCCTTTCTAACTCTAGTGAGAAGTTTTCCCTTTGTGTAATCTATACATGTGTCAAAATTTGAAAAGTTTAGATCATGTAAGACTCCTACTTTTATCAATCTTTACATCCTTTCTCTGAAAATATGAGCTAGAGACTTATGCCATAACATTAAGGAATTCTCATCAATTTTGCTTCTTTTCTTTCCAACCACTGAATTAATAGAGTTTAGAAAATTGGGATCCATACTAATTTGATACAAGCGATCAGACAAAGTACCAGAACTAACCATAGATGAATTATAAAGCAAATCAATTTTACCATTGCCAAAATGACAAGAGTATCCAATAAAGTCTCATATAACAACTGAAATTAAATTCCTCCTCATGAAAGGGACATAAATAATGGTTTCAAGTTCCAAAACATGTCCGATAGATAAATGCAAAGAGATGTCTCTGATACGTTCCACTTGTACTCTATCTTTATTTCCTAGCCGATCAATCAACTCTCCATCATTTGGCCTCCTCAGATTTCTCAATGCCAATAAAGAATTTGTCGTGTGAATAGTTACACTAGGATCTAACCACCAGGTATTTGAAGGAACATTAATTATGTTGGATTCAAAGCATACTAGAGCTAGAGGAATACATTTCTTCTTATTCTTCTCAACCCACTTTTTATAATTGAAGCAATCCACCTTCTTGTGTCAATACTTCTTGCAAAATCTAGAATTCCCCTTGAACTATACTTTCTTAGGCTTGTGGCAATTGTCTTTACTTTGACCTTTCTTTTTGTCATGAGTTGATTTCCCTTGTTTATCCCTCTGATCACTTCTCATCCTAGGTCCTAAAGATGAATCATGCAAAGCCAAGTTGATAGTTCAAACCTTTCCCTTTTTTTTTTATGTCTTTCTTTACCTAACTAGTAATGGAAATTAATTTGTTGATTGTCCACTCACCCTTTTGGGTATTATATAAGGTCTTCAGAATTCATGCTCTTTAGTTTGTTGAAATAATGAACCCACTTTCAAATGTGCTCCCGCGCTCCACTAATACTATCATATGTGATCTTTTCAAGCAATGAAAGGTAATAACCTTTTTTAGTTTCAAGGATGCTCTGCCTAATGGTCTTATCCATTTTATACTTCATGACCATTAAACATACTTGATTCAAGTATGTCCACTTTTCATAGTTTGCCTTCTATTCAACACTTGAATTTGTGCCAATAATAGGCTCCTCCTCTCTAAGTGTCAAATATATATTGGTGATTACCAGATACAACTTAAGAGATTCAAGTCAATCCTTATATTCGTCTCATTCAATGTCCTTACAAACATTAATTGCATAGGTAAAGAAGCTATGGAGAATACATAAACTCATTGCCGCATGTAAATACTTTAATCATGCTTATATTTTCCTTATAAAGATAAACTATGCAATTAAATCTAGTATCATATTATAAGACCTAATGTTGAAAGGGTATTTAAGACCTTATCACATAATATAAGAATTAAATACTACGTCCCTAAAGCCTAACTATGATAGGGTTTTCAAGATTCTAAGAACAAAATATTTAATTCTAAACTTGTGTTATTGCCAACGAGTTATATTAATAATATCATACTGATATGGTATTTAAATATTATTAACATAACACTCTCCTTAATCCAATTAATATATCAATCATTTAATTTCTAAAAATTGTTATGTAACTAGGCCCACAATGGATGGGTTCATAATTACACAAAATTTCAATGGTATAATATGTTATAGGTATTTTATGGATCGAGTGAATTGAGCCAGCAAAGGCCCAATGGACCAAATCAAGACAAAGAGTGTGGCCCAATCTAGAACAAGGTCGTTGAAACCAGATAGCAGATCGCATAGCGCGAGCTCAAAGCCTCAGCAGACCAAGACTACAGCGAGCTCCCCCCCTGCGATGTAATTGGGAATAACTAATGTTTGACTGACAGTCTGAACATACTTCCAACTTGCAAATTAGCCTCTAAAGTCTGACAATGATTTGCCTCGCATTTATTAGCTAACGCCTAGCATTTATTGCCTAATGTAGCTGCAATCATAGTTTTACAATGATAAATTACAACTTATAACCTTCCCGACTTCTATAAATAGGACGGGAGTTGATTGTAATAGATATAGAAAAATACATGTAGAAACTCTGCTGAAATAGAGATAGAATTACAAGTATTGTAACTCTGTAAAACTAAGCGAAGAAATAACCTCAAGGCAAATACAATCACCGTGAACGTAAGGGCCATACTAGCTTTAGCCGAACCACGATAAAATCCTGTGTGCTTATTTTACTCTTCTTCTTCTTCTTGTTCTCGCCGTTTGTCCATATTTGCACGTTTCATACAGCAATTTGGATTTCAGAACCCTTAGTTGACCGATTACTAAAATCAATCATCAACATAATACAAGTCAAATGATTCCAACAAAATTATTTATTATGCATATAAATATGATAAAAGTAGTTTATAAGCCAAACAGTGTCCAAAATTTGAGTTTGGAGAGTGGAGCACAATGATATAAGCATCGCTACCTTTCAACACAAGGAAGGTGGTGTGTGGCCTTCACGCGTCTATGATGTGCGTGGGCCTCAATCAGGCCCACCAAATATCACTTGGTTCTCAAATTGCTTTAATCGTAAAATGGAGACATAGATACAAGGAAGTGTCTAGTCCAATGATGCAGCCCAATGCTACTGAACCTATGATTCCAGGTTTGATTATTTTTTTTTTTTAATGTCATCTTCTTCACTCGTGACCAAAATCGGGTTTGTTGTTGTCCATTGAGTTTACAGTTTCAAAATTCTTGGCCTCCAGATCTAACAGTGTTATGCTGTCCTTAACGACTTTGGTATTTTCGTTGCTGGGGTAGCAAGAATATAGAAAGCAGCCGAACATAATTCACCGGAAACCACAATTCCATCGGAATTTGCAGAACTTGAGGGCGAAACCGCTATTTTGTGTCAACCTTGGAGCAAATGTGCATTTCCGAGGTCCACATTGAAATGCACATGGCAAATAGTAAAAATATCGAAAATACATATATGCCCTTAAAATAGAATCTACCAATACCACAGTCCTTTATTTAATTCCAATCTCACTAGCCATAAATAAGGACATATGGAATGTCGATTCCAGAAAGACGAATAGAGTAAGATAGCCACATACATGTACTAAATTCGCATGCAATTAGGTGCAAATCCCGCAGACATAAAGAGCCAGCGAGAAAAGTAAACATGGCAAATACTAAAACCGTTCTAGTATGATTTCATATGTAACGATAGAATCTCAATTTATTACAAATCACACATGAAAAAAAAAAGATTAAATAATAATATTTATACAAATTCATACACGAAATCACATATCAAATAATCAAAAAGCTATGAAATAATTTTATCAAATTTATAGCATGTTGACTATATCCATAATCAAATCAATACATTTATAATTTATGCTAATTAGATAAAATTCATTATTTAGTTCCACACATCTAGTTAACCAAATAGCACAATTAAATCATGCTCTAATATCATTTATTAAAATAATTTGAGAAATTAGATTGATTAATTGTATTATTATGACATAATTAAAGTGTAGAGATAATATAAAATTTGATTTGAAATTTAATCATACCTAAATCTAATGCAGCATCCATGATTATCGCACAACTATAGTCTAAAAATTCAATTCAGTGATGCAATCTAACATAATCTCTCCTCAAGCAACCCTAGACAAGAGAGAATTTTTACTATAGCTAATCGGTAGATATAGCTTAACTTAGTGTTAGAGAGTAGGGACCCATCTTTAAAAGAATTAATTGGGTCAAAATCCTACCTATTACATGATCTTAACCCAATATACAACATAGGTTTAAGTACACAGTAAAGTCCAACTTTATGTCACTAAATGGACCAATTATCTTGACACACTTAATAATATGAATTATGCAAGTCCATATGAGAAATTCTAACACATGAATGTTCAACTAATTCAAACCTTATTTAAGTATAAATGGATGAAGGGTCATACTACTATTAGTTAGGCATAATGGAAAAAAGGGTTAAGCATCTAGTACTGATGGTAATTATTAGATTAATGAACACAAGAGGCTAAATGAACTTTCTGTTTATTCTTTTTAATAACAAGAACAATTAACTAATCCAAATTTTGTATTAAATATAAATGAATAAATGATTACCTATTATAGATTGATTCAATATGACTCATATGATAAGATCAATTATTGAGCCAACTCATTTATCCAAAAGACTTAAAATGAATATATAAGAGTGGATTGAAATAAGAATGGATACATGCATCGATACATGAACTATCAACCAATCCAAATTAGATCTTAAATATAAATGGATAAATGATTATCCATGGATTGACTTAATATGACCCTTATTTGATACAGTCAATAATTGAGCTAATCTATTTATCAAAAAAAAAAAAAAGGCTAAATGGACAAATATGGGTGGATTGAAATAAGAATGGATATGGTTAGTTAAATGAATTGATATATGAACTATCAAACAATTCAAATTTAATCTTAAATATAAATGGATAAAAGGTTATTTATAAATTGATTCATATTACTCTTATTTGGTAAGGTCAATGATTAAATCAACATGTTTATTCAAAAAAAATTAAATGGACATTTATTCAAAAAAATTTATATAGATTGTAACATGAAATGTTAACTAATCCAAATTTGACCTTAAATGTATATGTATACATAATTATTGATAGGTTAACTTAATATAATCCTTGTGTAATAGGGTACAATAATTCAGCCAACTCATCATCAAAAAAATTTAAATATGTAGATTGAAAATGAAATTCATAATAAATATACCTTTTTGTGTTATATAATATAATATATAAAAATACTATATTACATATTAAGATATGTCTTCTTTCAAAAATTACTATATTACATTTTTCAAATTCGTCAAGTTTAAGTTTTAGCTGGTTCATCATTTTAGACGAATTTAAGCTCAAACCTGCAAAATTTCAGTTCAATTCAACTCGTATACCTCTCCTGTTAGATTTCCGACTCGTCTGACTAAATGCAATATTTTTAAAAATGGACGGCAGTTGGTTGTTTGTGTTAAGGCCATTATTTTCATATATTGTGATTACTTTTACCTAATGAAAATGAATTATTTGCTGTTCTTTGGAATGGAAATGTGAAGACGAGAGTTTTTAGCATTAAAATTTAGTGTTAAATTTTTATTGCTAAACATTATAAGCACCAAAATTTTAATGTTTAAAAAGTTTCTTATTTGAAACATTGAAATTTATATATTGTTTAAAAATTTTACCCATTAATTACTAAATAGTTTTAAATTCTTAAATACCCTTAATTATAATTTTTTTTATATATCTTCCTCTTTAATGTTAAAAAAATATTTTTTTATTTTCAATTTCTCTTATTTTGTTAAATAAATTCAATGGTTTAGGGAAAATATAGTCCAACCTAATTTTTTGCTTAAATCCAACCTAGTTTAAATAGGGTTTGGATTGAAGAATTAGGTCTAATGACCGAGTTTGGACAAAAGATTAGACCCTATTATCTAAATTGGTCGAGTTCAGAATTACATTTAAAAAATCGTATCAATCCGAATCTAATCATGTTTTATATTTATATATTAAATATTTTATTAATATTTATATATTTTATATACATTAAGTAGCATAAATATTGATTATTAATTATTAATGTATATATAATAATTTTTTACACATATATTTTTATTTTTTATACATTCAATATAATTTATATGTAAATATGAATATATTTTATATCTTTATAATAAGTCTTAATTATATATATATATTGTGAAATTATGCCTAAATCGGATCCGATTTGGACATCTTTTTATAAAAAGGGCTGGACTTAGATATAAAAAGTATCAAAAAAAAAATTAGGCCAAACCGAATTTGGACTAAGCAAAAATGCTTTTAAACCCTACCTAAACCCGGTCCAACCCGATTTTTGCCTAGGTTATGAGCAACGAACTTATTGGTTGAAAGTTTATGATATTTTTAAAAATTATTCTCACAATTTTTACTTACAATTATGTATATAACACAATTAATAAAATCTTTTAAACTTTAAAATAAGTGCAAAATTCATAGATCTCCCCTAAATATAATTAAAAATACAAAAACCTCCCTTCTATATTCCTAATTCCAAAATATACATTAGACCTTATTTAACTAGACAATATGAGAGATATTCTTTAAATAATAATTTTTAATTGTGTGTTACAAATTCTAATTTAAATTAGTTGTCTTATATTTTCTTATTTTATCATTTTTTCTAGTAATATTTCTCTCACCACTATCATTTTTTTTATTCTCACTTTTTTAGCTGCCACCATTACAAATCAATTTTTTTCCATTAAAATTTTTTAAGCTGTATTTTTACTTTACTCATAAAATATTCATCTATTTTTATCACTTAAAAGCACAAATAGCTATTTTTTAAATGTTATATTTCCTAAAAAATTTTCTCAAATGCAATTGGTCAAATTTTTATAACATTTACATAGGTTGAATTAAACCAAAACATTAATAATAATTTGAACTTGACATTGCTTAAACTCACAAGTCTTATAAAATATATTTCACATTTATATTAAAAAAAATTCTGCAGCAACATATTTTAAATAGTCTAGCAGCACATATTAAAAATCTATTTGGCCAAAAGAATGTTTAAAAAAAAAAAGAACCTGAAAGTTGAAATAGAAATGAAAATTTGAATTATACATAAAAACTAAGAAAAAACAAAATAGAAAGTTTAAAATGCTAAATATGATGTATGACATGGTTGTTGGTATAATTTGTGAAACAAAAAAAAAGTTAGACATCTAGTATTATTGGTAATTACTTGATTAACAAACCTAATATAAATTAAATGAAGTTTCTATTCTATCTGTCAACATAAATATTTAACCAATTCAAATTTTATTTTAAATATAAATGGATAAATAGTTATATTATGATTAAAGCTAGACATAACAAAAAAAAAGTTAAATATCTAGTACCCTATGGTAATTATTAGATTAACCAACACAAGAAGTTAAATAAAGTTTTTGTCTATTCTTTTTAACAATATAAACAATTAATCAATCTAAATTTGATATTAAATATATATAAATAAATAATTATCTATTATTGATTGATTCAATATGACCCATATGATAAGATCAATAATTGAATCAACTCATTTATTCAAAAGACTTAAGTGGATATACATGGGTGAATTGAAACAAGAATGGATATAGTTAGTTAAAAATATTGATACATGAACTACCAATCAATTTAAATTAGATCTTAAAATATAAATGGATAAATAACTATCAACTTTGGCCACAGGGTGTCAATGTTAGAGGAAGATGAAGCTTTATGACAGAGTGAGAGAGAGACAAAAGGTTGAGACTGATTTCGTTTCTATTTTGAGTGAGAGACAAAGTTGAGAGCTAAGGCTTACGTTTACGGTAGAGTGAGGGAGAGACAAATACGACAGAGTAAGAGAAGATGAAGGAGAGGGCAGGGTGATAAGCCCCAGGGAACCAAACGGAGCGTTTGGCAAATTAAACACATAGCAGCGGTTATAATTTAACTGCCTCTATTATTTAAACAAAATTAAGATAATGGAGGCTATTATTTAAAAAAAATTAATAATAGTGGTGGGTAACTTAACCGCTGCTATTTCTGTTATTTAGAGACAGTTAAATTAACCGCGTCTAAATAACCACCGTTAAATTACATACTTTTTTGTAATGTAATTTTTATATATTATATTAATATTATGTAATGCAAAAAGGTATATTTATTAGGAACTTCATTTACAATCCAAGCATTTAAATTTTTTTGGATAAATGAGTTGGCTGAATTATTATACCATACTAAACAAGGATTATATTAAGTTAACTTATGAATATTTATGTATTCATTTACATTTAAGGTCAAATTTAGTTTGATTGATAGTTCATGTTCCAATGCATTTAATCATGCCCATTCTTCTTTTAATTCACACATTCATTCATATAAATTTTTTCAATAAATGTCCATTTAAGTTTTTCTTTTAAATAAATGGGTTGATTTAATCATTAACCTTAACAAATAAAAATAATATGAATCAATTCATAAATAATTATTTATTTATTTATATTTAAGATCAATTTGAATTGTTTTATAGTTTATATATCAATCATTTTAATCAACCATATCCATTCTTATTTATATCCACTCATATATGTCCATTTAACTCTTTTTTTTCTTTTGGATAAATATATTACCTCAATTATTGACCCTATCAAATAAGGGTCATATTAAATTAGTCTAGAGTATATCACTCAAACTTATTATTTCTCTTTTATTATCGGTATACATGTATGCACGAATAAGTGTGTATGTATAACATGTTGAATGAATGTGTAAGTGATAAGTATATATGAATCCTCCAATGATTAGTTAGTGAGATTAAGCATG
>JANHAO010027138.1:0-10912 GCA_026873985.1 Saraca asoca | reverse complement strand
CACTAGACATACCTATTACAATGAATTTATTAATTAGATACATGAATCATCTTAATCCTTGAACCACCTAGATACATGAATCCTAGAAACATGAACCACCTAGAAATATGAATCTAGCAACATGAACCACCTAGAAACATGAATTTAGAAACATGAATGAACTTTTAGACTTTCTAAAATATCATGTTTAGGATTCCAACAACTTGATGTTATGATCCAATTTTCATGGTGGTGTTGCAAGCCAGCCCCCAAATCAACCTGATTGTGTACTGTTAGTTTCTTCTAAATATATGGAGATCAGATTATTAATTCTATTCAAGCCGAATTAAGCAAGGCTGATGAGGTAGCTCAGGACGTAAGAGGAAATGGGAGTAATGTTTTGTGCTATTAAGTGAATTCTAGATAAGAAAATAACTTTATCTGCTGGATTCAATGACCAAAGTTGGTTTTCCTGTGAACTTTAATTTGGATTAGTTTTATTAAGCAAAGAAACTTGTTTGAAATGCTGTGTAGTTGATTGTAAACAAGAAGCAAATCATTGCTAGAGAGTGCTACTTTGCTACAGTCTTGAACTCTTCCACATAACATTAGTAGCCTTGACAGGCACATGCATCCATTCCATTATGGAGAGAGAGATGGCTTTAGCTGGTTACATATGATTGGCAGTGAGTAGGTTGTCCTAAGGTCTTTGGAACATTCGGAATTTGTATTGTGCGTGCCCCACCAAAGAGATTCTAAAGGCAAAACCAGAGTACGTCCATATGAGACTATTGTAGTAAGACACAGCACAAACAGTCACACAGCATGTCCTTCCCTTCCCACAATGTTTAGCTTTGAGAAATTAACCATAAAATGAAATTAGGCCTCTATGCTCAATGCCAATCTAGTGTCACTGTCTTCGTCTTATCTTTTTCTTCTTTAGTGGCTTCAATAATGAATTATTTTGACAAACGATCATTTTTTTTTTTTTTGTCTTTTTGAATGATGGAACTACCACATATTGTAAAGAGACCCATTTAAAACTATATGGTATATTGTTAGAACAAAAATACTATATACCACATCTTTCAATGGAAACACAGTCACGTAGCAAAGCTACACAAAATACAAACAAGATTTAATGTGGATGATATTAACCATAAGAATCCATGCACCGGGCCATTATTCAATAAAAGTGCGACAAGAAACTAACAAATTGATATTTTTTTATATACACAATTAAAATAATATTTTGAATTGTTTCCTTTTAAATTCCAGCTGTTATAAATAATTTAATTAATGATATATGCAATTACAGGATTTGTATGAATTTATTTAACTCTAAATCCATTTGTCAACTTTGGAACCTCAACATTTTTTAATTGTCATTTGTGAAAGGTAGAGTTTCAACCACAGAAATTAAAGTTAAATAATAATATTGATTTATTTATTACAATCAACTTCTTGAATGAAAAAAATAACTCTTAATAAAAAAATAACAAAAAATTTTATAAATTAAAATTTGATTCAAATACTAGAGGAAATGATGCATACACTAAGCTCAGACCAAGTAATAAATAAAAAAGAATATTTTTTTTATTTTTGAATTATAGAATTATATTAAGGCTTCAAAAGATGCGACAAAGCAAGTCATCCACAAAAGTTAACGCGTGGAGAGATAAATACAAATGGTGGCTATCATAATCATAGAATTGATTTTTCAAAGCTGAGAGGACTGTGGGATCAGTAGTATGCAGAAAAGGGGTGAACTGTGTTGGAAAATTATTACATACTTTTGTCTTAATTTTTGGGAAGGAATACTTCCTTTCTGCAAGTATTTCACAAGCCATGCATGACTGACATATTCAAAGAATTTGATGTTATAATCTCATTGAAGAACTTTTATATGCATTAATTCTACTTTAACTTGCAGGGCAAGTTCATTTCTTGTTTGCTTCCTACGTTTTTCCATTTTTTCAGAAAGTTTCTTTCTTTTTTTTTCCCCTTTGGGAAATGATAATTTTCACTTGTTCAATTTACTTTTCGTATGTTTCACTTCAAAATCTATCTGGGTTTGAAATTTTCAATTTTTTTCATCTAATGATCTTTTATTATATAATAATTCGTATAAGAATATGTTATCAAACAAAAATTATTTTGAGTTCAAAATATAGTTTTTATCTTCTAACTCTCACTCAGATTTCAATTTATCTCTTAAGTTCTATTTAGTTCAATTTTGTCTTCTAACTTCAAAAAATAAAATAATATTTGACATCTATTAATAGAGTTCATTAAAAAAGTAAAAAAAATCTCAATAAATCTTAAATAAAAATGGTTTATACACAAGATTATATATTAGAAAACACTTGCTTTGCAAGGAAGCGTGGAAATTATATAATATAGAGATAATATTATGTATGTAGAATATAAATTCCAATACTTTTAATCATCTTAAAATGTAGTAGTTTTATTTAATAAAAAAAAAATTTTAATGAATAAAAAGCAATTTGTTACATCAACTCCACATCAGAATCAAATATTACCCAATCAGATTTTCCTGTCGCTCTACCGGAAATTATTAACAAAAATTTAATATTGTTTTATTTTTTAAATTTAAAAGATAAAATTAAACTAAGTAAAAATTAAAGGTAAAGTTAAAATTTGATTAAAAGTTAGATGGAAAAAAAATATTTTATAGCCTGTTATAGATATTTTTTGGTATCAGACAAATGAATTGACAAAAGTCCAATTAGAGAATGCCCGAGTCACTAAAAAAGCCAAGGTCACCTAACAGGCACCAACTCACCAGCTGTGGGCTCAAGATATAGAACGAGGCCAAAATAGTAGTCCCAGATTGCTAGATACGAGTCTTCGACTCGCGTAGCCAATGGGTTACTGATAACAAAATATTTCATTCATTTATTTATCCTCTCACTTAGAATTTTAAGATCCAAAATTACTTACTTTTAGCTTTGTTAGTGTGTATTTGTGATTTTGTGTCAATTGGCATTATATTGGAAAATTCTACATAATTGGCTATTTTGAGCAGTTTCTGTAATCTGGTTATATCTCGAGTTATACTTGTCCAATTGATGTGATTCTTATCTTGTAGGAAACCTAAGCGATAGATCTACAACTTTCATGAAAACCTCCAAGGCTGAATCATACGATTGGTCATCCAAAATTGGAGCTCACGTTAGAATCAGAATACTGTCGCAGCCCTGTCCCTAGTGGCCCGACCTTCATGCATTCAATAGACAATAATTGGAGCTACAGAGGTCCAATTGAGGAGAAATTAAGCCCAAATGGAAGTTGAGAATAAATCCACATTTCTTATGAAGACTTATAGACTTGAAAACATCAAATTAGGCATCAAAACGGAGCTGCAATTCATGATAGAAATGCTGATAAAATGGACTGCAACAGAACTGGAATTTTAAAGGCCCCAGTTGGCATGCACTTAAGCCCAATTGCACATCCTTTGATCCAGCAAACATCTAGCTAGCTGGAAGGTCGAAATTCAAAAGAAAAAGTGGAGAAAGCAGTCTACAAATGGGCATAACATGTAATGGCAGAGGCTACCAACCAAACTAGCCATCATGCCTACTCACCTATGCAGCTACCTTCTCCTCTTCTTACCTAGGCAAAGCCATCTTGCTGAGAAGTTTTTCATTCAATTTTTCAAGTAGTTTTTAGGGTAGTTTTAGCTTAGTTTCTCTGGTGCAGAGAGCAAGCTTTTGTTCTCCTTTTTCTTTACTTTTTCATGCCTCCATGGAAGGCTAGCTGTAATCAGTCCAAGGGGCTGCAAACTTAAAAATTAATGTTGAGGTTTTGTTCCTTCATTCTGGATTCCATTTGTTGGCTATTTCTTTCCTTTTTCTTCTCTGTTTTGTAGTGAATATCTAAGTTTAATAGCTTTATTTGATTTAGATATTAGATGATTATTGCTTAATGATCAATATTAGGAAGAGGATAGGAAAACTAGCAATGCATTGAGCTTTTGATGTGTTGTTTACTTGGCTGAATCTTGACTTCTTAGGATAGATTTATAAATCATTCCAAGGCTTCTTGTTATGATTTTCAACAATTGGATGAACCTTAAGTGATCAAGGATGCATTAGTCTCAAGTTGATCCCCTTAGCTAGTTATTTCTATTTTAGTTTCTGTTAGTTTAGTGTAGTTTCTGTTAGTTTGGATTCTACCAACCCCCCAATTTACGTCTCCTAATTTGATTGATATCATCCACAAATGATCTTTGGGTTTGACCCGGTGTTGCTTTATGCCACAGGTAGAGTAGTACAATCTGGTTTTATAAATTTCTAATTTGATCGGTGTTGATAACCGACATTAGTCACCCTGTTCGAGCTCATTTCGTCGAATGTGAGCTCAGGCGCACTAGCTAGGGACCACCGATAACCCCAAGATGAAAGCCCTAGCTCGCAGAGAGCAACATCTCTCCTGGCTAGAAGCCCGTTGTGGTCAAATATGAGATATGTTCAAATTCAAGCTAACCTACAAAAAGCAGCCAAAGGGGCCCATTTGTAGAAAGTAATATGTAAAAGTCAAATTGTAGAAGTCTATATTATCATGTACATTTATTATTTGATGTAACATATTTAAAACTTGTAAAATTACACCTGTAACCTCCCAGCCTCTATAAATAGGAAGGGGAGATCATTGTAAGGTGTTGATAGTGAAATTTGATTCTGGGCCAAACTCCTGTCAACTATATAGTTCTTGTTGCCTTAAGTTGCAATTTGGCTTATTTATACAATAAATAGGAGCAGAAAGCAAGAAGAAGAAGAAAAATAGCAAGAACACAAGATTTTTTTAATGTGATTTAGCCAAAATTAGGCAACACTGATCCCTACATCCACGGTTGATTTCATTTATCAGTGTAAGTTGTAGAGTACAAGTGTTTATTCATAGAGTCCCCTGATACAATGGCTTAATCCCTTATTTATAGAAGCAGAGGGGTACAAATGTAATTTAATAAGCTATAAATATGTTACATCAACTAATAAATGTAAAAGACATCTTGAACTTCTGTAAGTTGGCTTCTGCAGGCTACTTTCTACAGGTAAGCCCCATGAGTTAATATTTACTAGGGTAGTATTAAAGCTTTCCTTTGAAGCTAAGAGCTAGAGCTGGGAGCTAGCTGAGGATGACCTAAGAGCTAGTTAAGGATGCGACCTAAAGCTTTCATGTGAGGTCATCAGTGACTTTGAGTGATCTAGACCCTTCCAGTTGGACTTGGGCTTTTGCTAGCCCATTTCACATGGTACTAGAAAATGCCTATAACATAAGTCTCTATTAATGGTCGATTTTGGTAATCGGTCAACTAGGTATTCTGAGAACTAAACTACTATTAAGAGTGTAGAAAATGTAAGAAAATAGTGAAAGATTCAGAGGAAGAGCAGAGAGAACACAGAGAGTTTTATTATGGTTCGGCTAAAGTCAAGATGACCCCTACATGGTGATTGTATTCGCTTTGAGTGGTTATTTTGCTATACAGAGCTACAGTACATATGCCTATGGCTATTTCTATAGAGTTTCTGCATGTATTTCTCTATATATCTCTTTATCTTGTTATGGCTCTCACTCCCTATTTACAGAAGCTAGAAGGGTTACAAATCGTAATTTATCACTATAAAACTATGATTACATCTGTATTGAGCATTAAATGCCAGACATCAAGTAATAAATGTGGGGCAAATCATTGTCAGACTTTGGAGACTAATTTGTAAGTTGATAGAGTATTCAACTATCTGTCAGACATTAGTTTTTCCTAATTATGCAAAGAAAAACTCGCTATAGCCTTGGCCGGTTAGGATCTGTGAGCTTGCATTGCGTGACCTGCTACTTGGCTTCAATGACCTTGCTTCGAGTTGGGCTGCACCTTGTTGCCTCTATCCCAATTCTTTGGGCCTCTGTCGATCCATTCTACCCAGTTTGAAAATACCCTTAACATCAGCCCTCCAACTTAGCAAGCTAAGAGTTATTTATGTATTCTTCAGGCAAGGGCCCCTATTTGTGATTTGTAAAGTTGCCAATTACTCTACCTACTGCACATTGTTCAGTCAGAGTCTTAATGCATGGCCTGCTGTGTGGTCATGTCAAGCTCTAGCTTTTCACTTCATGCTTAGCTACATTTTCATTGCTTTCGTCTCACAGCCATTGGCGTGGCAATCCTGTTCTATGTTGAATCCCTCAATTTAGGACAGCTGGGCATCTTTTAGATTCTTCAGAGAAGGCCAGACTAGTCTATATAAGGTGGGAAAGACTTCTTTCCTTTTGCAGGGTAACTCGATAGGTATTTTAGACAAGCTCCCCAAGCTTATGAGAGCTCTTGGTAAAAACTTGAAAGGTGTCCGTAATCTGCTATGAGTGTTTCTCCTTGAGGATCTTGGGAAGTTTTGTTATGGGAAACTTCCGAGGGTGATTCCTCTTTGAGGATCCCAAGAAGTTTTGTTACCTTCCTTCACCACCTCTTCATGGTTAAGTTGGATAAGGTAGCTCTTCGCCTCTGCTTTTTGGTTTCCTTGCATGGTGAGGCAATCTGGTCAGTTTCTCTAATGCATCAGAAGCTATCAGATAGAGGGGTGAGCTATTAGCTTTAGAGGAAGATAAAAGGGAAGAGCAGGAGTGGCTTGGCCTATCTGTAGGCCATGACTTTAGAAAGGCTGATTTCTCCTGCTTATTGTAGTTGTATGTTTATCCTAGTCTTTGTACTATAAATTTACTTGTACAAATTTACCTCGTTAAAAGAGGCTCTGTAATGAAAATCGCATTTTCATGATGTTTCAAATGTATAACCGATCACTGAACATTGCAAATGATAATATTCAAATTTTTTTGTAAATTGACTTTTGCATATTCTTCTTAACCAAGTGCGAAGCTGAATGCTTAATCAATGAAATCAATCTACTTTGTCTGTAGATGAATTTGAGTACCAACATGATTTGCCCCAATAGCGAGCTGTATGTCCGTATGAAAATGGTGAGCCAATAGCGGCATGAGTTCGATGACACTTAGATTGTGCTTTAATTCAAACAATTTCAAAAGTAATTAAATTCACCTAAGATATGGCGGAGTGAGAGTACTATAAACAATTAGATGCATTTGAGCCTTAAAGAGATGTGAGGGTGATTAGGTGTGCCATTGAAGTGAACTATCAGCAAGAGAATAGGTGCGCTATCGAAGCGAGATGACATGAGAGCTATGAGCAATAGGTCGTAAGAGAGCTGCAAGCAGTCAATCGCAAGAGAATTATGAGCCTAAGCTATCAGTAAGTGATCAGGTACACTATTGAAGCTTGATGAGAGGGCAATTAGGTGCGTTTGATTTGAAGATAAGATAAGCTCGTGAAACTTAGTGTATAGCACCAACTGTGCTTGAGCTGGAGCTTGTGAGGCTTAGTGCATAACACCAGGTGTGCCCGAGCTAGAGATTGAGATGAACTCTAGGGGCTTAGTACATAGCATTAAGTGTGCCTAAGCTTGAGATTGAGATGAGCTCTGGAGGCTTAGTGCATAACACCAGGTGTGCCCGAGCTAGAGTTTATAAGGCTTAGTGCATAGCACCAGGTGTGCACGAGCTAGAGATTGAGATGAGCTCTGAAGGCTTAGTGCATAGCACTAGGTGTGCTTGAGCTTGAGATTGAGATAAGCTTTAAAGGCTTAGTGCATAGCACTAAGTGTGCCTAAGCTGGAGCTCATGAGGCTTAGTGCATAGCACCAGATGTGCGCAAGCTAAAGATTGAGATGAGCTCTAAAGGTTTAGTGCATAGCACCACATGTGCCTGAGTTAGAGATTGAGATGAGCTTTGGAGGCTTAGTGCATAGTACCAGATGTGCCAAAGCTAGAGCTCGTGAGGCTTAGTGCATAGCATCAAGTGTGCCTGAGCTGGAGATTGAGATAAGCTCTAGAGGCTTAGTGCATAGTACTAGGTGTGCCCGAGCTAAAGATTAAGATGAGCTCTAGAGGCTTAGTGCATAACACCAAGTGTACCCGAGCTTGAGATTGAGATGAGCTCTAGAGGCTTAGTGTATAGCACCAGCTGTGCCTGAGCTAGAGATTGGATGAGCTCTAGAGGCTTAGTGTATAACACCATGTGTGCCGAAGCTGGAGCTCATGAGGCTTAGTGCATAGCACCAGGTAAGCTCGAGCTTGAGATTGAGATGAGCTCTAGAGGCTTAGTGCATAGCACCAGGTGAGCTCGAGCTTGAGATTAATATGAGCTCTGGAGGCTTAGTGCATAGTACTAGGTGTGACCGAATTGGAGCTTGTGAGGCTTAGTGCATAACACCAAGTGTGCCTAAGCTAGAGATTGAGATAAGCTTTGAAGGCTTAGTGCATAACACTAGGTATGCCTGAGCTAGAGCTCATAAAGCTTAGTGCATAGCACTAGGTGTTCCCGAGCTTGAGATTGAGATAAACTCTGGAGGCTTAGTGTATAGCACTAGGTGTGCCTAAGCTGGAGCTCATGAGGCTTAGTGTATAACACCAAATGTGCTCAAGCTAGAGCTCATGAACCTTAGTACATAACACTAGGTGTGCCCAAGCTTGAGATTGAGATGCATGATGGACGATTAAGTGCGCACGTACCAGCTTGAATTGCATAAGAGCTACGAATTATAGGCTGGTCACAAGGCAGCTGCAAGTTATTAGTTTGCATGAAAGTTGCAAGTAATAGGTCACAAGAGAGCTATGGTCATAGTTCATTTATTTGCTATTTATGATCTGGTGGGGATTTTGATACATTCACTTCATGTGTGTCTCTTCGATTTCCACAAATAGCATAATGATTACTATCTCCAGTGGACGCATCATGGTTTAAATGCTGATATGTGTTGGCCCATTGGATCGTGGGTTATTTGGAGAGTTTCTAGATCTGACGGTTAGTCTATTTTCAAAAAAATTGGGAAGGTTTTACCCCCTTTTTTGATCTGTCATTTGAAATTTATCAAGGTCAGACCTTTCCTGTCCATCCTTCTGTAGACTTTGAGAATGTCTGCTGCTCTTTACCAACTTCGGCCTTATTCCAATCTTCTGAGTTTTCCTAGCCAAATCTGGGTTATTAAGCACTGCTTCCACCCATGTTTCAGACTTCTTCTTTGTCTGATAAGGTGAGTTTCCATCCTTGGGCTGGTGTTTTTGTATTTTGATTTTGAGGCCCTCGTGGGTGTGTCTATTATTGATGGAAAATTGGGATGCGGGCTGTATTTTATTTGCTTGCTAGTAGATATTAGGGCCTTTGGTGGTGGTGGAGTTTTCAACTAGATTTATGGGCATTATTGGCTCTGTGGTTGAAACCCTTGTTTGTGCTTTGAGATCTAGGTGATTTGGGGTGATAGCTATTTTTCTTTTAGGTCAAACAATTTTTAGACTAGTGGCCAGTCTTCATCTTGTGGCTTGATCATTTTTCTTTTCTTTTTTTCTCGTGTAGATGTCTCTACCCCATAGATGCCACCGCCACCTAGTATTCAGTGAGGACACTAAGTTCGAAGGGAGCGAGGAGACACTTCGTGTTACCGGGTCTGTGACCTCCCAGAGCGATAAGGTCACTAGTGGCTCTGTAGCTCACTCTGGGCCAGAGGGATCCAGAGCTGATTCTCCTTTCAAACGCTATTCTTCTAGTATTAAAGTTAAGGAAATGGGGGAGATTGTAGAGGCATGCTTCTTCCCAAGGGGCTATCATGTCATGGTGCCATCTCACAATGACCACGCTGCTTATCCCCTAGAAAGGTTTACAACTATCAGTGTTCACCACCTTAATGTGGGTCTTAGGTTTTCATTCCCCCCATATATAATCCTGAACAAGCTGAAACTCACTTTGGCCCAATTAAACCCTAACATGTTCTCCATTTTGACCTCTTTAGTGCTGGTCCACCTTGAGAATGGTCTCTATCCTCCTAGTGCTAGAGTGCTCTGTTACCTTTACAGTATCAAGACTACTGGACAGCGAGGAGGGTTTTACTACCTTTTGTCTCATCCTTCCAAGTATAAGAGGGTGTTGTCTCATGGAGATGCCAAAGGGAAATCCAATGTGGGTCCTTACAAGACCCGTTGGTTTTATATTTCCTGTTTGTCCCTACTTCATCTTCAAAATTTCTCATTTGTTTGGAATTCGAGTGAGTGAATTGAGAGGACATGAGCCCTAATTATTTTTCATTTTGGTTTAAGTCTAACCTTTTGCTATGTTCTTTGTAGATGGAGCAAGAAAATAAAGGCTGGAGTTGAGCGTGAAGGAGATCGAGGTGTTAGATAAATTTACAATTTGCAACGATCTTCGAAATGACTCAAGGTTTGACGAAGAGCTATTGCAAGCTCACGAGCTTTCCCCTGCTCTTAATGCTGATCTCATCAATAGTTCGTGAGGTATAGGAGTTCACGAGTAGAGAGAAGTTGCCCCTACTAACTTTAGCGAGCAAGTCGATATGGGGAGAGTCAATTTGGTTGAACCCTCTCTGAGGTCAAAGTGGACTGTTGCTCTTGCTTCTGCTCACGTTAATTGTCCTTCTTCCTCTATAGTTACTTCAACTCCTGTTTGGGCTAGCCAACCTTCTTCCTCTAGCATTGTCCTGGCTCCAGCTCAAGCTGACGATCCTTTCACATTGATGATAATAGAGGAGACTTTGCTTGCCCCACCCCCTATTTCGTAATTTGGGCCAGCTAAGGTTGAGAGGGTGACATCGATGTCTCCGTGCCATAGAGAGGAGACTCCAACTAAGCTTTCTTCCAAGAGACAAAGGTGGCGTTTGGTTGAGTGGAATGAATAGTAGTAGGAATGGAAAAAGGAAAGGAAGTAGGAATGGAAAGGAGAATGGAAGTCCATTACTTTGTTTAGTATGTCATGGGAATGATTGAGGTAATGTGCACTGTTTAGTATGAGAATAAATTAAAAGAATGGAAAGAGAGTGTAAATAGAAAG
>JANHAO010027137.1:0-10916 GCA_026873985.1 Saraca asoca | reverse complement strand
CCTTTTATTTATATCCAAATCAATATAGAATGTACAGTCATAGATATAATAGAGTCCAATCAAATTGACTCTAGGGCACCTATATACGACTAACAGGGACTCCCTTGGTTTGAAAATTTCCTAACCTAGAAAAGGAAAGTAAGATACATGATAGTGTCTTATATAAGAGGAATGAAAATTGTTCTTATCCTTCCTACCTAAGAAGGGAGCTTTGTGGTTAAAGTAGAATCAACCTAATACAGAGTTAAAATATACTACATTTGCAACTTGTTTATCAAGTCCATGGTGACCTTCAAGTTTGAATACTTTCCTTTGAAGGCAAATTGGTTTTTGCTAAACCATATAGCATACAAGGTTATGGCTAGTTGACAAGTGAGATATTAGTTGATAAGGGGCAATGGAGAGATGTTTGAAGACAGGTCTTTAACCATTGCCTTACGACTTGGGGATGGATATGGTCTATCCTAATGGTAAGTTAAGGGAGTCAAACTACACTGCTTTAGCAAACTCACATTAAGAAGGATATGATTCTGAGCTTCATTGTCAATTTAACAAACAAGGTAGATTGTAGAAAGCACTTTATGACATATTTTTCATAAGAAGATCATAATTCTTTTCGATAAAGCTATCTTCTATAGCTCTTTCCAAGGAAATTCTTCAAGATTTACAATTTGAGAAGGATATGCTAACATCTAGTAACCTTTGTGGATGGGGTATTGGCCTATGACTACTCCATACCAAGCTAACCAATCTGGGGTCTCCATTATGGAGATTATATGTTATGATAGATCTATTGAGTTGTATTATGTATAAAAGTCTAGTGCAATTTGATTCCATTCCATGTACTTAAACTATGATTGATTAAGTCAACTACAACCTCAAGACCTTGTGGTAAAGGGGTAAGTTCATGCCACCAAAACTTGCTTTTGAGTGGTATAGATCTACCATCTCTTATCTGCCACCATAAGTGGTTAGTAATGAAAGGTGATATTTGTGAAATCTGTGACCACCTCCAATTGCCATTGGAATGCTTATCTATAATATTCTCTATTTTTCCTCTTCCATACTTCTAAATAATTAGATTGGCCACAAGTGATTGAGGTTTAATGAACACTCTCCAAATCTGTTTGGTTGCCATTACATTGTTAAAAGCTTCCATTTTAACAAAGCCAAGTCCTCCCTGGGAAATTGGGGTAATAAGTGATTTCTATGATAAGGAATGCATCTTGGATCTTGTAAAAGTGCCTCCCCACCAAAAATTGGCAATCATTGTTTCAATTTTATTTAGATCCCTATTTAGTAGAGGGGAGGTTGCCATGTGATAAACTGGCAGGGATTGAAGGACATGTTTACACAGGATTTAATCTTCCAACTTGGGATAATAAGATAGCTTTCCAACTTTTCAGTTTCTTTGCTAATTTACTTATAATCTCTTGACCAATCAATTTCTTGCCATCTTTCCCATCAATATATGTGCCAAGATATTTGCCTAATTTTATATGAATCTGAACTCCCAAACTTCCTCCCATTAGTTTTATGAAATGTCTTGGACTGTTGGTATTGAAAACAATAGTAGATTTGTGTTTATTTATATGGAGGCTAGATATAGCACCAATATGGGTACCGATCTATTGGATCTTTTCACAAGTTGCTAGATTTGCCTTAAAAAAATAGCAGATCATCTACATAGAATAAGTGAGTAATGGTTGGACCATGCCTACAGGGTTTGATAACCTAAATGTCCTCGGCAATTTTTGCCTTATGAAGCATGGAGGATAAGACATTTGCACATAAAATGAAAATATAAGGTGATAAAAGGTCACCTTGTCTAAGACCTCTCTAAGGAATGATAAGGTCGGATGGAACACCATTGATAAGGATTCTATATGAGATTGTACTAACACACTGCATTATTATTGTGATCCGATGTTGTAGGAACCTCATTCTTTGAAAAACAGCTTGTACAAAATTCCAAAGAAGGAATCATATGCCTTGTTAAAATTTATTTTGAATGCTGCTCAATAATTCTTTCTACTTTTGCATTTGGTTCATGAATTGCATAACTTCATAGGCAATAATAATGTTATCAAAGATCAATCTACCTTTGACAAAAGCATTTTGATAAGGAAAAATGATCCTATCCAGTAAAGATTGTAGCCTTAGGACCAGTAATTTAGAGATGGCCTTGTATATGACATTACAAAGGTTGATAAACAGGTAATGCTTGAAATTTTGCTAATTTTCTCTCTTTAAGATCAGGCAAATTAGAGTTTGATTGATTGCCTTTAGCAAGAATCCCTGGTCCAAAAAAGATGGGATGCAATTGGTAACATCTCTTCCTACAACATTCCAAAATTTCTGGAAGAATCTAGCAGGAAAACCATTTGGTCTTGGTGTTTTATCAAGATGACATCGGAATATTGTCATGTTGACTTCATTAATTGTAAACGGTTGTATCAACTTGTGAATCTATTTTGGTGAAAGCACTGGGATATCCAATTATGATAGGTCAATGGAAAGATCTATATGTTGTTGTGGTTATGAATATAAATGCTGAAAGTGAGCCACAAGCCTATGGATTTCCTGAATATCATCAGTCCATTGGCGTTGGTCATTTTAAATTAATTCAATCCTCTTTTTAATCCTTCTTCTATTAACTAGAGTATGGAAATCTGTTGTATTCCTATCTCCATTGAATAACCAATTTTGATGTGCCTTTTGAGCCAAACTGATCTATTGGCATTGCAAAAAATAATCTAATTGATCCCTTAGTTGTTCTTCCATATGGAAATCATCTAGTTTAAGGTTTTGCTACAATGAGTTTATATGTCTCTCTGATTCTTGAATTCTTTTTTGTAAGTGACTAAAAGTTTCCTTATCCTATTATTTTAAACAATTAGATGTGAATCCAAGTTTAGTAACCAGTTGAAATGCTAATAAGCTAGTGTATTAAGAAGCTTAAACCCTTATAATGATAGCTGGGTAATCAACATGGGTGAGCCAGAAACTTTGAAAATGAAATATGTGTTTTTAATATGGTGTTTGTCTAGTTGTGGATAAAAATATCAGTGCATAATCAAATGCAACTAGGGTCAATCTTTGGAATTTGGAGTAAGGAAACGTTGGCAGCCAGTTTTCATTACATAAGATCCTATCTAGTCTTTCTCATACAGCCAAACTACCCAACCTATTATTCATCCAAGTAAACCACACACCTGATGGTTTCAGATTCAAAAGGCCACAATAATACAAAACATTTCTAAATTTCTCTTCTCCTTTTAATTCAAAAAATGAGTTAAGATTATCAACAGGTCCTAGGACTTGATGAAAATCTCCTATCAAAAGCCACAATCAAGGTTGATGGCCAACATTTTAGCTATGCACTTGGGCAAGAAAGCCCCACGGTAGGTGTTTGTGAGTGCTTTTTGAAAGGCCACAATTCCTAGTGAGAGAAAAGAGCTAGTATCCTTGGAATCTACCAACAAATGAATCTAGTATTCAAAAATAGACAAAGGTTGGACCAACAAGTCAAATGTCCAAGTCACCACTATGGCCTTCCACATCCAAACCACAAAAGTCAACAAATGTAGTAAACTGTAGCTTGGTTCAAGATATTTCAACTTTTTGCATTTTTTCAAACAAAAATAGGAAGTGGGGTTGTATTTACCCAGCAGCTACTTACACTTCTGAATTGTAGAGGAGCAGCCCAATCTCCTACAATTCCATGTTAAAAATCTCATGGTTGAGGAGGAGACTGTTTTGGGACAGTCTTCTAGAATCCCATTTGCATATGACCAAAGGTTCTGCACAATTAAGATACATCTAGCTCCCGGTTGGAGGAAGTATTGGAAGAACTTCCTTGACACATCTCAATCTCAATTTCACTAGAAGTTGTCAGTTTTGAATTTTGATAATTCCTTTCAATTTCTAGGGTCTCTTCCTTTGTTATTTCCTTAATTATAACTCTCTTTTTGTTTTGTTGTGCAGGTCCAGGGTCATACTTCCTTTTCCTACAATGTTCCTATGGTGGAGAATTATGGAGATCCTCCTCTCTGAGTAAGTGAGCAGTCCTGCAGACAAACAGAATAGAGAGCTAGAACCAAGTCCTTAAAGCATAACACCAATTGAGAGGATGATGAGGGAAGGGAGCAGGTGAAATAAAGCCAAAACCAATTGGAGTATTTGAAGGATGTATGGAAGTAATAGCATTGACTACTGTTATGGTCAATTATTGGAGATATCCACCTTGTCCATGCAGAGTAATTATATGTCCCAATGTATGATTAGGAAAAAAATGTTGCTGAATCCATATTGCCATTAAATGATTAAGTACTTAGTCCCCAATACCATATTCCAAGTGCTAAAGGTGTCTACCTGATTTGTTGGAGAACCATTAAAAATCAGTGTCTTGGGAATGAGATGTCTTCCAAGTATTGGGAAAAATATTAAAATGTTGGGAATCTATTAAAAGTTGTTAGTGTCCTGGTGAGGAAGGTGCTAGAATCCAGTTATGCTGCTTATTGGCCACCATAATTCCTTCTGGTTCCACTTGCAAACTGAAGTTAAAAGATTAGTTCCAGATTCCTGCTGCATTACTAGACTCAGCTTGGTCTTGTTCTAAATTATCAATTACTACCTTAGCATTATTTATGAAAGTGTGATCATATCTAGTTGTGACCTTTCTATGGACCTATTGGGAGCCTAGAATAAGGTACTCCTTGGAACAGTCATTATCGTGGGCAAATTTGGACCAAGATTCATCCCCAATTGATGAAATGTTTGGTCAGGGAGTGTTTCTTGATGTCTGGATTGAGATATTAATTTTGTATAGGTAAAGGTGCGGAGGAATCATCCCGAGGGAAGGAATGTTCATTGTTGATAGTGTCATCATTGGTGGGGACTTTCGAGGCTTGAAGAGGAGCATTATTAAAGGAAGGATCCTCATCTAGAGGTTCCTAAAAGAAATCTACCCTCTGAATGTCAAAAGGAATATACTCCATTCTGTCATGTTCAAAAACCAAATCAATTTTAGTTGTTTTTCTTGATGGGTGGGAAGCAAAAGCTCTAACATCCCTGACAAAATGAAATTCTGATAAGTCAATGGTCACTTCCAAATCATATAGTGTCCTAATGCGGTCCATTTGTCTACATATATCAGTGGCAATTTCTTGTTGAGTCCGTGGATAAACATCCTCTTTGTGGCCAATGCTTCCACAAGAGAAGCACATAGTAAAAAAAACGTTCATATGTGCATTGGATCCAAGTAATGGAATCATCATCAAGGCGCAATATAAACCCCATTATCAAAGGCTCTCTAAGATTAATTTGGATTTTCAAACGCATATATCGAAGGTGTCTGGGAAAACCACTTGGCCAATCAATCTACTAAACAGGCCCCTATCATTGACCCCAAATATTGAGCAAAGTCAATAGATTGATATTCCACAAATAAACGCCATAATTGGATCCAAATGGAAGCAACATCAATACGCAGGTTGTCAAGTCCACTGTTCGGTCTCCAAGGTTCTATAATCAATAATGCCCCTTGAATAGCCCCAGAACCATTTGTATGCATATAATTTTTGTCATTCTCATGAACAGGACATAGTTTCTGTCCACTTTACCAACTACCGGGACTCTGCCTTGCAAGTGTCATGCATGAGTTGACACTGCTTGAAGTCGCTGAGCTGAAAATCTTCTTGCATCCACAATACATGCAATGAGACATTGTCTCCATCTTGTTCTACCATCTTCCAATTGTTGCAGTGAAAGCTGCACAATTGGTCCTGTCTGGGCCTATGAATGAATTGCTTCCTGGATCAATTCTTCATGCACATCCATAGGAACCATGTCTGAATTGGTATTGCTTTCTGACCAGCCCATCTCTCTAAACCGAAACATGGGAAACAGGTGGAAAAGGAGTGCTGGGGAGAATAGGACAAAAAAAACTCTAGAGCCCAAAAAAAAAAAAAAAGGCAGGGCACATTAACTAGGGACAGGTAAAAGAAGTCAAAAGTGATTGACACAGAGAAACAAAAACATGCAATCAAAGGATTGATGGTAATCAGTTGTCATTTTTTAGTGCAGTGGATAATTAGTGAAGGATGTCAATATATAGAGTAGGTAATGCAGTAAATGTTCATAAATAAGAGCATTCAAAGCAAAAAAGACAACGTAAAAGATAGATCAGCTAGAAAAAAGACACAGATAGACCATAATTGAAAGAAATAAAGCAGAATATTGTGAAACTAAGGACATGCAAACCGAAACCTCTATCATCGCTAGCAACAAGACACCAGCTAAAGAAAAAATCCATAAGAAAGACATCTATGCGCAGCAGAGTATCAAGGACCGGACCTCTGAATTAATTTCTTTGACATGTATTTCTGTACTTCAAGCAGGAAAAAAGGTATATGCGAAAGAGATACTAAAGTCAACTACTTGCCTCGTTGGAGGAGACAGACTCATTTGAGTTGAGGGGAGGCTTTTTGCCCTGCTTGGGACAAAAAATAAAATTTATTCCCCGGTGTTGACAGAAAACTAGGGGGCAACAACAACGTTTTCGTACTTTTTTTATTTTTTTTAAATTTTATTTGGTAAACATTGGTAGCACCAACGTTTGCCAAATTTTTTTTTATTTTTTTAAAACAAAAATTTATCTTTTTAAATTTATTATTTATTATTTTTTTATTTTTCTTAAAAAAAAATTTACATTTTATCATATGACTACTCAACAACAATAACCTTAGATGGTAAAACATTTAAAATTTTATACTAAATTAGTATAAAATAATTAGATAATATATCATAATTAATTATATATTAACTAAAATTTGAATGAAAAAAATAAAATTTTATCATGAATAAAAATTCACATATTAAATTTTTATTTTAAAAAAAATAAAAATAAAAACTAAAAATAAAAAATTGGGATCAATATTTTTTTAATTTTTAATTTTTCTTTCTTTTTTATTTTTAAAAAAGAAAAATAACAAGAAGAAAAAATGAAAATAAAAAAAGAAGAAAAAAATAAAATTAGTGTAAAATAATTATAATATGTCATGTATTAACTAAAATTTTAATAAAAAAATAAAATTTTATCATTAATAAAAAATTTAAATATTAAATTTAAAAAAATAATTTTTTATTTTAAAAAATAAAAAGAAAAATAAAAAAAGAAGAAAAAATAAAAAATTTTATTTTTTATTAAAATTTAGTCAATATATAACTTGACATATTATTTATTTATTTTACACTAATTTTATATTTTCTTTCTTTTTTTATTTTCCAAAATTTTTAGAATTTTTTATCTTTTTATTTTCATTTTTTTCTTAAAAAAACTAAAAATAAAAAAATATTTTTCGTTGTTCCCATTTTTTTTAGTTTCTTTTTTATTTTTAAAAAATAAAAAGAAAAAGAAAAATTGAAAATAAAAAAAAATTTTTTAAAAAAAAATTAGAAAATAAAAAAGTAAAAAATAAAATAAAATTAGTATAAAATAATTAGATAATATATCATATTTAGTTATATATTGACTAAAATTTTAATAAAAAAATAATTTTTTATTTTTTGAGAAAATTATTTTCTTTTTTTTTTTATTTTTTTTTCTAAAAAATTAAAAATTAATTTTTTTAAAATTTAATATTTGAATTAAATTTTAATGATAAAATTTTATTTTTTTATTAAAATTTTAGTTAATATATAATTAAATGATATATATTATTTTATTATTTTATACTAATTTTATTTTTTAAATTTTTTAGAAATTTTTTTATTTTTTCTTTTTCATTTTTTCTTATTTTTATTTTTTTTAAAATAAAAAGGAAAAAAAATTTAAAAATAAAAAAATAAATAAATATTATTCTCAACTTTTTTATTATTTATTTTTAGTTTATTTTTTATTTTTTTATTTTCTTAAAAATTAGAAAAATAAAAAAATTAAAATTTAATATGTAAATTTTTATCCATGATAAAATTTTATTTTTTTATTCAAATTTTAATTAATATATAATTTATTATGACATATTATCTAATTACTTTATATTAATTTTATCTAAAATTTCAAATTTTATATTATTTAATATTATAATGATTAAATAGTCATCTAATAAAATATAATTTTTTTTAAGAAAAATAAAAAAAAATTTAAAAAAATAATTTTTTATTTTTAGAAGAAAATAAAAAAGATTGGAAAACGTTGCTGCTATCAACGTTTTTCAACTTTTTATTTAAAAAAATAAATAAAAACACCGAAAACGTTGTAGTTGGCAAGAACAACGTTTTACCCAGGAATATGTTGTGTTTCCACACCATACCGGGAATAAGTTTTTTCTTTTGCCCCCGGCGTGGCAAAAAGCCAATATGGCTGCCTTGGTGGGATATGTTTTGATGTTCAAATGAGCTATCATGCTCATGGAAGTACAATGTTAAGATCATGAATGACGAAGCTTGGCCCCACAAGCAGTCTTTTCAGTGCCTAAATCATCATCATCCTAAATATAGGATATAGAAACTACAATCACACCATATGACTAACCATGCTGATTGATTCAAAAATTATGAAACTTTTTCAACCCAGTGGCACATTTAAATAAAAAAATACTATTTTTTTTTTATAATTTATTCACATCATTAAAATATATAACATAATTTAAAATAAATGTTTAAAGTTAGACCGTTTGACCTTAATCATTTAACTGGGAAGGGCATTCAAAATGAACACATGGGATGGCCACAATTCCTCCTCACCAACAAGGGCCCATCGCTTCTTTTTCTGCTTGTTCAAACAATCATATACCAACTTCACATTTTAGTGTACATGCAAATCTGAATTCATTATCTTCATAGGCTAATGTTGATCCTGGACCTAAATGGTGGACCTAGAATCCACAAAAACACATCCTCGTATGATGGAAAATGTTCATAAATATTGAATTTAGATCCTTTGATGTGTGTGGATAAAATAAATTATTATAATGATTGGAGAAAAAATAAAGAAAATAAATAATTATAAATTTAAAATTGTTTTTTAATTATTTATTATTTATTAAATTTTAAATTATTTATTTTTTATTAACTGCTATAATAATACATTTTACTTTTTTAGATATATCTTATGTTTTAAAAGGGCTAATTTCAATATGTCTATACGATTCTAAGAGCAAATTAATGTTGCATTAATGAAGCCACGACTAGCCACAAAAAAATGAACATCAGCTTGTCTAATCTATGCTTTTTAAATTATGTTATGAAAATTTTCTGTTATTGTGCATCTACATTCATGTACTTACAGTACAATTAAGTACTATTGGATTGCGTTGGCTGGTTTTGGAAGATCTTGAAGCACACTCACAATTTTAATATGATTAAACTATTTATGATGCATATCCATACATTAAATTTCTTTTTATATATATATATATATACAGAGAGAGAGAGAGAGAGAGAGACACACACACACACACACACTCACTTATCATTAATAATCTTAACAGGGTGGTTTAATTGAGTACATTGAGAGTTTCTTCATCCCTAATTTCTGAAACTCATCAGACTATACATTTTTATTGTGGTTTTAATTAAGTTTTGCTAAATTACTTAAGCTTTGGCATTTACTAGCTAGACTGAGGAGTAATTATATTTTATTTCTAAAATTAGATTTTGGTTCCCTTTTAGAAGAGAAATAAATCCGAAAAATAAACTTGAGTTCATAACTTATGGGACATACTTGTTTAAGAGTCACATAAAACTACATTTTTGATTGTCTAGAGTTACTTAAGAGTTGACACTTACCGGTTCGAGGGAGTAATTTCTGAAGTTAGATCCTCTTACCTCTTTAAAAAAATATACCAAATTTCGTAATTTATGGTGACTGTGGATTATGTGGCTTATTTGGAAGTCAGATAGAACTTTTACAGTGAGCATATTCAATTCTAAGATGATTGTGACATATCAAGTCAAACATTCTTCTGTTAATTACAAAACAACAAAGACAGAGTGTCATGAACATTTGGGTTGAAATTGGAAATGGTCAAGCCATGAAAAATGCTCGAACTCTGCATACATATTAAAATGACACAGTGACACAGAGATCTCAATAACGAAAATGAAGAAAACCATTAATTCCCATCAAGTTCATGGGAAGACCAAACTGTTTGATAATGTGATAAATGAAGCTATAGCTGAGTTTATCTGTATGAACTGGCATATAATTATAAATTAATTTCATTGCACCAAAAATGAAATTCGAAACACGTTTCTGCATTTTTTGTTTATTATAGCTCAAATATATAAGTAGTTCAGCTAGTTATAATTGACCAAAAATAAAATCTCATCATCCTATAAGGAAAACGAGAAGCACATTCAGCACAGCATTTAATTTTGCAGCCATCACTTGTAACATGACGTTTTCTCGATAAAAGAATTTCCCACCGAACAAGCAAAATGAATTGATAGAAGAAATGGACATGTGAAACACTACCAGCTCTTCTGAAGTGACTTCACAGATTTGTTTGAGACCATGGTCTTGAGTCCATTGCGGCTTTCACGATCATCATCCATAATCATATGTTTCCTAAATAATATTGAAGAATGGAAGATTGGCTAGCCATGTCTATTTGGAAAATATTTTTAGTTGTACTATAACACTGAGAATTTTAATATTATAATTGACTCTTATAATTTTAATATTTACTTAATTATTATATCAAAATATAGTTAAACCTCCATAAATTAATATTCGATAAATTAATAACCTCTCTAAAATAATATATTTTTTCCGATCCCAAGTTGGGCTAGTTTACAAAATTAGTAATTTCGATAAATTAATAAAATAATAATTTTTAGGAAGACCCTTATATAAATTTATAGTCCTATCAATATCATAAATTAATAATTCTCTAAAATTACAAACATAA
>JANHAO010027136.1:0-10930 GCA_026873985.1 Saraca asoca | reverse complement strand
TTTGAGATTTCTAGGGATTTAGAAATCTTATATAGGTTAGCAAGTACCTGCAAAATCTTGTGAATTCCTTTAGGTTTAGAAGAGCTTGTGTTAAATTCTTCTAGGTTAGCAAGATCCCTATTAATTCTTGTGGTTTATTATAAAACTGGCAATTCAGGAGTCTGGTAATCCTGATGTTTTTCTAGTTAATTGAAAAGGTCTTTCAGTTGAGAAAGATCAAGTAGAGTAGACTTGAATTGCGGTTTCAATTCAAGTTAAACCACTTTAAAAATCTATGCTTTTCAATTTTGTTCTAAATTTTAGTTATTACAGTTTATATTTTCTGCAAAATTGAATTTTTCAACTACAAGAAGTTCATCATTTGAATATAACTCAATTAATAAACAAACAAAGATTGTATATAAAGTCTCCAACGAGATAAGAGAAATATCTGATTTAAATTTCGTATTTTATTTTGCCTACCACTCTTTTAATCTCTATATTGTTTGAGGGACCTGACAATCCATTTTTGTATTTTTCTAGTACATTAATTTTAGGCTATTTTCTATTTGAAATTTCATATTTATCTAATATTTATATTCACATAATTGCCATTTTGTAACTTAGAATTTGAGAAGTTATTGCATATAAGCAAAATTATATTAATTTATACTATTTATAAATTTTTAACTCTATATTATTTGACTTCTTTCTTTATTAAATATGACCTTTTCATACTTCAAATTACATTAAACTTCATATAAAGTAAATATGGAATTTATCATTAACATAACACAAACATGCCTAATATTTTAAAAAATAAAAATCCATAATATCCTTGAAAAAATTTGTGAAAAAAAATCCATGAAACTAAGAAAATAGAAGATTGCACAAATCCAAAATTAGATAATTAAAGTAGAAATATAATAAAATTAATCTAAAATTTTGAAAATCAATAGGCTAGCTTAAGAGGGAACAAAATCCTCAAAATACAAAAGACAATATTTCAAAATTAAAAACTAACTAGAAATTAGAAGGGAACCAAAAAGAAAGGGATAAGAAAAAACCTTTTAGTCCTCATGTCTTACACTTTTGCTATGCAATTGGGAGCATAACATTTAGTACGCAGATTTTAGACCTCCAACAATGATAGAGATGAAAAATCCCTAAATCTTAACGAAATCTGCAAAATTTCTTTCTCTATTGGCCTAAAAGTACAATTTTTATGGTTTGGAAATATTGGCCAATGTCGCACCTAAAGCTAGTGACAATGACATGGGAAGCATCATATTAGATCAAATTGATGAACTTGAGGTGAACAAATTTAAGAATGAAAAAGGGGAAGAAAATCATTTGCCAAATTTAGAAAGAGAGGGATCTAATGGATGATAAGGTTTAAAGTTCTAACCTTGGTGATGACATGTATATAGTTAAAGAAATCCATTGTAAAAGCCATCATAGGGTAAACTTCAAGTGATTTTGAAATTTTGCTAGATATTCATAGAAATAGTTTTCATAATTTCTTTCATAATTTTTTTTCTTAAATTTCTTTTATCTTTTTCACTCATTTGCCGTCTTTGCCTTTGCTTTTGTTGGTATAATTGAAGATTGATGATGTTTTTCATTTCCTTTCTTGTTTTTGATGAAAGATTATTATTCACATTTTTTTTGTTACATGCCATATGGATTTCTATTGTTGCAAACATAGGGTTAGCTTCAATACCTTATTAAATGGCGAGTGCTTTTGATATTGCTTTGCATTTTTGCTTTCTAATTGTTTAATTTTGTTTGTGCTTAATTTAAAGGGGAATTGAAATTGGGTATATGTTATCATTATTATTTGTTTTTTCAAGGTTTGGGTGGCTAGAGAATACTAAAACATAGGAGGCATTTGAAAATCTAAAGTCAATTCCTAAAATCATTGATGCTTTTGAGGAGAGGTAATTCCTATTTATTTCATTGGTGTAAATTAAAAGCAAAGATGCTAAGTGTGTCCCAATATTGTGTTTTTTTGCTACAATTACATAAAAGTAGCTTACAAGCATCTACATAACACTTAGAAGTTTATGCTTAATTTAAAATTTTTGTTTTAATCCTTTCTTGTACTTAATTAGAAATTACTAGGAAAGCATGTTTATTTTGAAGTTTGAGGTCAAGAAAGCATTGCAAACAAAAATGAAAACATGTGACTTGTTCTATTTAACCAAAAGAGGCTAGAGTGTTTAACCACTTCTTACAACCTTATACGATTTACTACTAGTGGAAGTAACAAATATTTGTAATCTACTCCTGTCAATGATCTTCACCATTCTAATCTTTCTACTTTGTCACGTGTTGTGCATTTTGTTGATGAAAGAGAAATTGATAGTGGTGACACTAATCAAGGGAAAGCCAAATTGAATAATATGAATGGGTGTGTAGGTGCTTCAAAATAAACTGTTAATAGAAAAGAGGAGAATAACTATGATAGAAGGCTTAATGAGATTAAAGCATTAACGAGAGTTGACATAAAAAAGCTTACATTGCATTTTGGAGAACCTAAGATTTCAATATGCAATGGTCCTAAGGAAAGTGAACCCAAGGTGGATAACAATAAGCAAATTCAAGGTGGCCAATTTAGAGGAGCCAATAGGAGAAAATTAGGATTGGTGAAAAGATTCTAGAAAGAGTCATATGCATATGGACCTATAGAAACACATAAGGCAATATGCATGCATGGCAATCCAAATAACCAAACATTAGAAAGAGGTGATGATTTTGTGGCGAACAATAATCACATGAATAAAATAGATAAAATTAGACTGGCATGTGATCTTATCAAGATACTTAAGCTAATAGGCTATTCATTTTCTATTTCTAAAAATATATAGGATGCTTCATTTTTGACCTTTATGGCTATGAGGTTAGTCACAAATGGATAGCTTCGAACTTTATAAAATCATTTACATTTTTTTTTATAGATTATAATTAAGAATTGGCTTCTCGTTATGGAATTTTATAGGCAACTGCATCATATAATACAAATTTAAATTTTAAGGATGCAAAGGACATTCAAATATGCTTGCATGAAAGGGCCTAAAATGCTTTTTGTAAAGATGATTCTCCAGTTACAAATATCTATAATATATGGCTTTTAAATTTTAAAAAACTTAAAATTATTGTATTATATGATAAATTACCTAGAAAATGTAGAATTCCATAACAAGTAGCTAATTCTTAATTATAATTTTTCAAAAAGAGATGTAAATGATTTTATGAAGTTTGAAGCTATCCATTTGTGACTATCCTCATGCTGTAAAGGTCACTAATGAAACATCATGTATATTTTTAGAAGTAGAAGATGATAGCCTATTGGCTTGAGTATCTTGACAAGGTCATATGCCAGTAGTTTCATTTATTTTATTCATGTGATTATTGTTCCCCACAAAATCATCACCCCCCATTCTCATGTTTGGTTATTTGCATTGTCACACATGCTTATTACCTTGTGTGTTTCAATAGGTCCATAGGCGTATAACTCTTTTTGGAGCCCTTTCATCAATCCTAATTTTCTCATCTTAGTGACATTATGCTCTATATACATATTTCTACTTAGACATCTTTTGTCAAGAAAAGTCATAGCCTTACTTTTAGAAATGTGACTGATATGAATTTATTAGTGATAACCTAAGAACCTTGTAATACCCTAACTTTAAGCTTATTGTATTTACTATAAAATATACAAAGGTGTAATTTTTTTTATAGGAATGGAAAATTAGAAAGTGCAATTAATTCAACTAAAATCTTACTATAGAAATATGTCATAATAGTAAAATTAATTATCTAGATACAGTCATTGAAAATAAGAGTACAAAGGGTATCTCCAAAGTTTTCCAATGGCTCAATTCCCTATAAGAGCCATAAACAATCTCCAAAGCAAATGACAAGTTGGCTCTATCCAAAATAAATAACAAGGGAAGAGCTATTGGAAAATATTGTCAAGGTATCTTTTAGCAAACAAGGCAGGAATATCCAAGTCTAAAACAAACTCATACTTAACGTCATAGATTAGGCGACTAGAGCAAAGGTCTAGAAATAGTACATAATGAAAATAAATATGGATGGTGACCATGGGTTAGCTCACAGTAGTCATAATAGTACCCTCATAGGAAAAAAATCTCTGTGTAGGTCAAGAGTAGAACTTAAAAGTATTTAACAAACAAGGGGTAAAGCAAATAGACTCAGTGTGTAACACTCATACAAGTTACCTTAGTAATCTTAATAGTTTTAAGTGTATTCGTCATTATGTATTAATTAATTCTTTATCATACAACATTCACATATGTACAATAGACTAAAAGGTGACATGTCTTAATGGCTTCTTTATTTTCTAGAATTTAAGTATTGGCATGCACAAGAATATTTATTCTAATTGATTCAATAATATAACTATTGATAATTCAACATATTAACATACATAGCATACATAGGCATTCCATGCAAGTAAAACACCTCATGGCTATGAGAGTAATAGAAACTGTAAAGCTCATGAATACTTGAATGCAATTTCTACCCTATTTTTTTAGTTCAACCTTTTCCTTCTCTCGTCATCCTTATTCCTTTATAACCATATTTATATAATATGATTTTGCTTACAAATATTTCTCCCCTAATAATCTTTCTATGTACATGAACTTTTTCTCATTGGCAACATGACCATTATATCCACAAGAGTGCTCACACTCATACTTAAAAAATCATTTGTTCTTATTTAGATCCTAAGGGTATTGGATCCTTCATGAATTAATGTAACTTAAAGGAAAAATGCATAACCCCCAAAAATAAGGGTGGTGGCTAAAAGATGAATATACATAGATAAATCAGATTAATTAATTTATTTTATGGTTTGTTAAATGAGTCTACGATCACAAAAATCATAAACTATAAAGTTGTTGCTTTTGTACCTAGGCCTAATGTTGTGGGCTTACTAAATTTGTTAATAGTTTGAATAGAGATAATAAAATCATATTAAACCATAATTGAGCCTACATGACCCATTCACAATGGCCATATCAATCCACACTCCAAGCCCACATATACTATTCACTTAACTTTAGCAAGTGGGAAAAACATAACTTGCCCATATTGGGCCTTAATTGATTCGACCAAGAGGCCCCTTTTTAGGCTCTCTCCACTTTTCACAAAATACACAAACAAGTTAGTAACCCCAAAAATATCATACAACATGAGCAACCACAATTTTGCCTAGATCCATTAATACACTTATCAAGTATCTTGTTTAGAATTTAAATCATATCTTATTTTAAAATTTTCCTCATGGTTGAATCATTAGGCCCATGTTAATTAACTTTCTTAACTCATTTTCCCAAGGAATCGAGTAAGCTCATTCATACTAAATCCACTAGACATGAAAAAGCAAAATAATCAAACTTTCAATCTTTCTTTTTACTTCAATCTCATATGCCTAAAACATGCTAGGCTTGATTACTCATGTTTTCATTCCAACTTCAACATTTTACTCATATAACATCTTGTTAAATATCCACTTAGTCATACAACATTATAAGACAATTTAGAAGGGCATTTTCCATTGTTGGCCAAAAACATATGCCTATTTTATGTCTTAGAAATTTTGTAATACACGTCTAGAATTATTTACATGTAAGTTTATTTACTTTTAGATCTTTACATATAAAACTCACTTTACACACATGCAAGATCATCTACCAGTAAATAAAGACAAATAAATTATGCAAGAGCATTGATCAAACATATACAAATCAAACATGCAAGAACCTGGATCACACATGCAATATTTCAACATTTATTTATACCATTCCTTTTAGTGGCCTAACCAATTTTTTTTCTTATTTTTCTATGGAGTACTCGAACCCCTTTTTCACATGTATGAGCTTATTTTTGTGACTTTCCAACATGCATCTACCCCTTGGGCTATTTCAAGTGTAATCTATCAAGTTTCACAAAAATCAACCCATATGACCTACTAAATCCCTAAGTGGCCGAACCTCCCCTTATAGGTGCTAAGGTGGGATTTTCAACTCTTGTTTTCAAATTTAAACATGCCAGGGTAGATCCTTTAATACCTTCCCACATATTAATGTGTTTTTGATCAACACATGATTTTTCTCTTACATTTTTACAAAGAGACTGAACCTAGTACTCCATACTAGATGATATATTAGTTAGTGAGTTAGAAGATACTAAAGTAGGCTTCTAAAGAGAGTATTCACCTTAGGTGAAGCTTGAAAAAGAATGGGATGCTTGGTCCTCCAAGAACAAAATACTCAAGAATAAAATACATGCCACGATGTTGAAGAAGGAAATGGAAAAAGGAATCATTTAAAATATAAGGACTAGAAGACTTGCGTTTACTTGAATATGAGAGTGTTTACTCCTAAGGTGGTGAGTGCATGGCTAGAGGAGGGCAATTTTAGAGAGGTTTGCCTTTTTTTGGAGGGCTTGGCTGAATGTGGTGGGTAAGGGAAGAGGAACTTGTCTCTTACAAATATGTTTGAGCAAGTAAGGAAATGACTTTGAAGGTAATTCCGGTTCCCCCTAAATGGATGATATTTCATCCATAGGGATTTTTTCTAATAAATGCTACCTAAGCTCTCATTGCGAGGATATCTACTTTATCCTTTAACCTTATTTATGCTCCAATGAACTCCCATTGATGGGATATCTAATCTTATAAAATCTCTTCCTGCAATTTTTCCATTTAGTATGTGTGATTTTTTGCAAATGAGTTAGCCTATTTCAAGGAAGGCCTGTTAGCACTTTCCTTTAAGGGAGGTTGAACTGGGCCTTTTTCTTTCTTTTTTTTTTTGGGTAGCTTAATAAGTTTCCTTTATGCCAAAAAAATTATGATAAAACCCAAAAAGATTAATTATGACCAAAATCCTAGTTCCTATTATTTTTCATATTAATTTTCTAATCAGATTTTTCTACTCTATTTTGAATTCTCTTAGAATGCAAAAAGTCAAATATAATTTTTTAAAAAATTTTGGTTCCATATTTCAAAATAATGTTATAATTATTTATGGTGCATATACTTTCTCTTTTCCTTTGTAACAATGCTCAATACTACCAAAAGTATATTTTCTATAATTTCCAATACCTTAGGCCAATAAATTTATATTTTGCTTCCTCTATAAAATTCCAAAATTTTCCTTTTGGAATTAATTATAAATCAAGTAAATATTATTTCTAAATTTTTGACATGATAAATAAATTCTAAAAATTCTCGTATGCCCTACGTGTGGAATTGAGGAATAAAATTCTATATTTTTACTCAATATTTTATTTCAAGTACTTCCTCATGAGATTAAATTCCTATAATCTCCATTATACTTGTATCAAAGCTCTAGAAAGGAAATTAGATAGATCTCCTTCCACATACATGGGGTCATGGAAATTATATTCATCTGAACACACTATTCATGAAGGGGAAATTAGTTTAGAGGTTGTTTTACTTTACATTTTAAAAGTATTACAACGCCTTGATCTCCTAGCATTTAAAAACTTATCAAAACATTCACTTTACTTAAATAAATTACATAAGTTTTATAAACAACTAAAACTTTTCAAATCATAAATTAATTATGCTTATTGTATTAAAAAGAGAGTCGTAATAAATTCAAATAAAGAAATGAAATACCAAATAAAATTCATGTTTTCAAAACTAAATAAATAATCTTGACTTAGACTAGATTAGGTTGGCTAACACTATATCATCATTTATCTTCAAATCCACATGCTGAAATATTTCCTACCTCTACAAGGCATGTGCTTTCTTTAGATAATTGAATGCTATTGTGGCATCATTCTCTGTAAAATAAGAAAGGAAGTGAGTACAATCATTCAATAAGTAGAAAGTCTCCACCCCTAATTTTGGGTGGAAAACCTTTGGCCATACATAGCAATATAACATATAAACATGTTATAACCTAGCTTATTATTATTTTTATCATGTTAACAATTTTACTTGTACTAGTGATTCTTTTATAGTTTGATTCTATCATAATCTCTAACATTCCTAATCATGCACATATTTCATAATCTAACATAGACCCTCTCCATTCTAACCATTCATATAATCATGTCATAGTCTCTTTTAATCATTCACATCCATATAATAGTACACATTCCAATCATACATACATCTTTCATGTTCTAATACACATTTCAGTCATACATATTTATGTTCTATCATACTTTTTATCGCATATGTTCAGTTTCCACATAGGCAAAAAAAATTCATACCCATAAACAAGTACATATAGGCAAGTCCATTATGCTTTTCACCTTTGCTACGTCAGGATAGCCACATTCTAGTATGAAATTCTCGCCATGCAATCATAATAATGCATGATACCATTTGTGCTTATCAGATCACCTACTTGTCTTGCAAACAATTTTACTTTTTATCCTAACTTTCAAACTCGTCGTATCACAAATTCTTTACTAAGTGTACTTAGCTATTCCTTATCCTTATTTGGGCTAGTTCACAATCACAAGCATAAGTTTTTGCTTACTAGGCTATCTTATTCATTAATCTTACTTTTTGTCCTAACATTGTTAAATTATGAAAATGCCCTTTCTTAAGATTTAATCCTTATCTAAAATCTATTTCATTATATGAGTCATAAATCACTTATATCCATTCCTAGCATTGTTCCAGATATTAGTAAGTCTTTATTAGACCTTTTTGATTAATGTTACTTATATATATATGTCCAAGTTTAATGCTAATCAGTTTTCATTTTTAACCTTAACATATAATTTCCAACACATGGGAAAATCTTTGAGCTTTTTGGAAAAATGTGATATATAAATATTATTTTTATTAAAAAGAAGCCAATAAAAAACAAAAACTCCCACTCTCCTTAGAACAAGAGTGTTTTCCCTAAACTCAACTAAGGAGCCTTTTTTCCAAAACTAGGATCTAACTCTTTGGCTATGGAAAACCTAACAACTAAAGAAATAGAAAATAGTTATGATTGAGCAATAAAATAATAAGGTAAATAGCCTTTTAGGCTAAAAACTTTATCTTAGGTTCATACCTAGCAGAGCATAAACTAAAACCCCAATTTGTAATGTTTCTCTTTTTCAGAGCCACAAAAAGAAGGGAATGGGATTATGATTCATGATAAAGGCTACTTAGCTTTTATAAACTCCTAAAGATAATTAGTTGATTAGTCATAAGTGACTAATCAATGAGATCAAATCGGTTGATCGCCTCCCTATGATTAGTCGATTAGTTAGATCAAGTCTCGAGCTATAATAGTGTTTGTTATACCTACCAAACCAATCTTACATGGCCTTCTAGCCTTACAGATCATCCTGTAAAATCATAACTATTACGATGTTACAAGAAAGGATACCTACATCACTATCTAAAGCAACCTAGAACACCTATCAACCTATCACATGTATCTACAGAAAGACGTAAGGGTTATGTACAACAAAAGAATAGATAAGTAGTTAGTCTATACTACCCTAACCTATAGGGTACAAAACAGTCCTTGAAATTCCTAGAACAAGTGGTGTGGTCTAATCTGTCACATGTATTTTCAAAAAGATATGAGAGCTATGTACAACCAAAGAATAGGTAAGTAGTCACCTTATACTATCCTAACCTACAGGGTAAAAAAAATGTCCCAAAAAATCTCAAAATAAGTGGTGCAATCATGGGGAAGACTTAAGTTAGGCTAAGTCTCCCTAACTAGTATCTATCCATCTCTATTTATAAATTAAGTTGGCAAGGGGCCCTTAAGCCTTTTGAGCTTTACAACAGGAAATAACTGACAGTCTTTAGGAGTGAAGACCTGAATAAATTGAAAGGCTAATATAAAAGAGCCAAAAGCAATAGTGTAGTCTATAGACTAACTAACAAATAGCATCTCATAGGAAGCCATGATCATATAGTTACAACTATAGTATCTGTAAAAATTGGCAAAAAGAGAGTGTGAGTTGAATTGACTTAGTGAATAAAACCTATTTGACCTCAAGCTACAAACATCATATAGTACTTAAAAGTAATAGGCATTATTCAAGAGTATACCAAATTTAATGTAGTTCACTTACTTCTTTGATAGTACAAGTATAGAACATATATGATATGATCTAGCTTATCACAACTTTCAGATTTTGTCACGTTAGCAATTTAGCCACAATAAACATATTAGTATACATATTAAAGGAATAATAACAATAGTATTCAATAAAATAATAGATAGCACTAGATTTACATGTTCTCAATGATATGATGTGTTGCAGGATGTGTGTAGCATATTTCACCCTTTTACCTTCGGTCCATGCTTATCCCTTCCTTTCACCAGTCTTATTGTGTTGTTAGTAAAACAAACCTGCCACCAGGCGGTCTTGGGCCAGTAGATCTGAATTAAGCATTTAGTGCATAATTCATATTTCTCTACTTGTAAGCCATGTTTTTCATATTTAATGATGCAAGCAATCAAATGAAATATGTGTGCACTGCACAATTCTTGAATATACAAGTTTCATCATAATCTTGTCTCATTGGTCCCTTTTCACATCAATCTTGATCCATTAAGCCTCTTTCATATCAAATTTGCCAATTAGGCCCTTTCTTCACATCCCTTAGTTAATTTCCATGTTTTTCATTAGTTATCAAATATTCTCATTTAACTGATGTAATTCTCATTCATCATCATAACTTTTCACATGGGAAAATTTTACCTAAACTTATAAGATTCAAGCCTCATTATCCTATTTCCCTTATTTTCACATTATTACATTTTAAACTCCTTATTTTTTAATTTTTATATTTTAACCCAATATATTATAATAATTACATTTATGTCCTATGTCAGGTCCCAAACAGGTAGGATAAAAACGTGATAGACAATTTATATAGCGGAATTAGCTTGGATCTTGCCCCTGTCTCGTT
>JANHAO010027135.1:0-10914 GCA_026873985.1 Saraca asoca | reverse complement strand
CTTTAATCTATATATAATTTTTAATATATAAAAAATTATATAAGGAGATTTTCTATAAAATTAGCCTATGATTCCTTAATTGTATTTGTGGAAGAAAATTGTTTGTAACGGATTTGAGCCTTTTTATGCTAAAATCATTGATCATGATACTTGTCCAAGATGCATTGGTGGGACTTTCTTGATTTTTCTATGTATTAGTTATATATGAATGATTTTTAATGTTAGTATAATACCTTGATTTAATTTTATTTTACAACCACCAGATGTAGGAAGTGGACATGTTGCAGATGCAAGGCCCTTTTCGTCTGCTAGTCATGATGTGCCATCATGATTTCCACCTTCTGGTTGTTAAACTATGTATAAACTTGTTGAATTCTTTGATAAACACATGTTTAAATTTTTATTATTAATACAAAATTTATATTTAGTTTTATTTATTTAAAATATTTGCATTTATTATAAATTATTCTTATAGCAGATTAATAGATATAGGAAAAATTAAGATAGGAAAAAAATTTGAAACACTACATTTAGCGATGGGTTTTTTAAATTTTTTTTTTAGAAAATCGCCACTAAATGCACAAAAAACCATCGCAAAAAATATTTTTAAAAAAAAATTCAAAAACTATAGCTAAATACAACAACATAAACCATTACTAAAAATAATTTTTTAAAAAAATTAAAAAAACCACTGCTAAATGTAGTGGCAACTGCCACTAAAAATAATTTTTTTTTAAAAAAATTATGTAATACTACTGCTAAATACAGATATAACCACCGCCAAAAACATTTTTACAAAAAAAAATTCTAAAAAATTGCCACTAAATGCAGAGGCAACAACTGCCAATAGCAATTTTTTTAAATTTTTTTTTGAAAAGTCACCATTAAATTCAGAGGAAATCGTTGCTATGTAAACTTTTTCTACGATTTTCAAATACCACCATGAATTGCAGAACAAACCGTTGCTATGTACAGCATTTTGGGCTACTATAGAAACTATCACTAAATGTAGAAATAACCATTGCTAATACTTTTCGACCCATATATCTATGGTGGTTCTGAAAATCATCGTGAAGGGTGTTGGCGGTGGTTAAATACACAAAAAAATCACTGCTAGAGGCAAATTTTTTTGTAGTGATATCATAAGCTATTGGTCAATCAATATTGATTTTTTATGGCAAAAATGATACTTTTAATCAAACAATGTTATTTTTATCATAATAAATTGCAATCATTTTTACAATTTGACATATGATATAATTTAATTTAAAGTAGTTATACTTGTTTAAAATTTTTTTTTTTTACAAAATTACAATAATCCAATATGAATTTTTCCAAGTATGTAAAAAGCATAATCCATAATTTTAGACATTATATCCTAAGACACAAACCTTAATGTTCAATTGATATTATTCCTCTATGGCCAAACAATGAAAAAGATGTTTCTAAATGATAGAATCTATATTTTTAAGAACCTTATCTTATTTCCTTCTTATAACAATTAAATTATCATTGATATCTTTAAAGAAATTTGAGAGGTCTTTTCCTTTATATGCCAAAAAATAGAAGTCTTTTTTTTTTTGCTATGACCACCAAACAAAAGAAATTTACATTTTTCAAGAAAATATATTCAACCATCCATATTTTCTCTTATCATGTAGTTTTTCTTCAAAATTGTTAGGACATAGAAAAACAAATCATAAGATAATAATGCAATAAGGAGAGAAATAGGAGAAACTTATTTCTTATTCCCACCTTGAATTGAATATATGAAATCCTATTTATAACCAAAAAAAAGGGTGAATGATATGATAAACATAAAACTCTAATTAGAATCTTAGTGAATAACAATAACTAAGATATATCCCTTCACTATAATCACACATAATTTCTCGTAGTCTCAAGGCTATGCGAAAGTGCCATAGGAAACCATAGGCAAAGTGAGGATGTTGAATTGCCACATTTTCTTTGTTTTCCCATAGTCTATGCTTGTGGGAAACATATTTTGTTTGCTTTCCCATGGTCTATGCTTGTGAAAAATTCAAAATTTGAATTTTCCCCTGGCAATAAATTGTGGTGAAACAATAATAGGTACAATCATAAATGAATGCCATGAAAATGCTTCAAACGCACCATTTCACTAATGTTCCCATGGCATTTACAAAAACACCACAAGAATATTAATTATATCAACATCCCTGACACCAAAAGTCTCATTTCTCTTTTCTTCCCTTTCTTTCCTCCATTATTTCCACACTAAGCTTCACTATTTTCTAGCCATTTTTGTGGCCGTTGAAGTTCATTCAAGTCATTTCTTGTGTTGCTCTTACTCTACAATGAAGGTAGGCTCTTTTTAACTAATTAGCTTTCAATTTTTATTTCTAAAACTTGATATATTAGTGAAATTGATTTTAGGGATTGAATATCGTATATTTATGGGAATGTGAATATTGATGAATATGTGATTCTAGGGTTTGAATCATGCATATTTGTAGGAATGTGAATATTGATGAACTGATGAATATGTGAATATTGATAAAATTGATTTTAGGGATTAAATATTGCATATTTGTGGGAATGTGAATATTGGCGAATTGATGAATATGTGAATGTTGGTATAATTGAGTTTAGAGATTGAATATTGTATATTTGTGACAATGTGAATATTGGTGAATATTTAAATATTGTATGTTGGTGAATATTTGAATATGAAAATGTTAGCGAAATTGAGTTCAGGAATTGAAATTGGGTTCAAGGATTAGAAGAAAATAATTTTAAGAATATATATTTGGAATACAACTAAAAAAATCTATTAGGGGAAATTAGAAGAAAATAATTTAGGGTTATTTAGAATAAGGGAAAAAACCTTAAGGAAATTAGGAGAAAATAAATCTTAGGTATTTTCATATTTAAGAAAATAAAACCTATTATAGGAAATTAGGAGAGGACCACATGTGGGTGAACGAATGATCAGAGAGGATCCATGTAAGTACTATCTATGAATTCATTTATATATTTTTAAGTTAACAAATTACTTTAACATATCTAACTTTTTTAATTTTTTTTTTTACAAATTTTGGCCACCCAGCTTGCTATAGCCATTGCCTTCAATACCTCATAGCTCACTTTGGAGGTTAAGGAGGCAGTCAGGTTTCTAATGGTAGGTGGGTCAAACCATCGTAGAATTTATGCCTTTGGCATCAAGGTCCTTTCCATTGGCATCAGACATTCCACATGTGGTCCTTCCTCTTTCTTTATGGTCACAAGCAAGGGGGAAAAGGGAGTGTTGTGGTCACAATCCTAAACGGGGAGATTGTAACAACAATGTAGTCTTTGAGGAAGCACTTTTGAGTCGTGACCTCAAGATCACACATCTCTGAGGGAAGTGCGAGTGGAGTGATTAGCAAATCAAGATCGTCTTTAATGACCTCAACCTGCAAGGTAGTATCATTCCTGAGTAATGTGATGTCAAGGAGGAGGAGGATTAGGGTAGGCAGGATCACCAAGATCTGAGTGATTCTTTATTTTTTTTATTTTCTAAATAATTTAGAGAATATTTTAATAATATTTATGAAAATAAATTTAATTTATTTTAGCAATATTAGCTTCTTTTTAATTAATTTCAATATTTTTATTTATGTGTTTAATTAATTTCCCATACAATAATAAAAAAATTTTCTCCTTTTTCCTATGACATTGATTATGGGAAAGCAATAAAACAATTTACCATGACACAATTGTCGTGGAAACCGTTTCACACATTCTCATAACTAATACTATGGGAAAATGTAAGAGAAAAATAAAATCACAAGTTCTGTAGTAAAATTTACCCATGCTTCATTTTCCCATGGTTTATAAACCATAAGCAATCCATAGGAAATTTGTTTTCCCATGATATTAGCGGTGGGAAATTGGCTGATTTCTAATAGTGCTTAATGATAAGAGATAATATTTCACATATGATAAAATACCAATTAAAATAAATAGACTCCTAATGAACATAAATAACAAAATAACTTGATGATTCCTAATTTGAATTAACTTCAACATCTCCCCTTTAGTCAATTTCTTTCATTTCCACCATTCTCTTTATCATGATAAACAAGTCATAATTCAAATGCTTTGTAAATATATCAGTAACTTGATCTTCTAATTTGTAATGAGCCAATTTGATATCTTTATTTTTAACTTTATCTTTAAGAAAATGAAAACAAGTGTTAATATGCTTCCTCCTTCTATAAATGGTAGGATTCTTTGCAAGATCAATTTGAAACCTTTATTTGTATCCTTTTGCCACCAGTCTTACTTTATAACATTTAACCTCTCAATTGGGCTTGAATTTTGCAAACTTTGAAAAATGTAATAGTTCATCAATATTATTATCAGATAATACTTTATAGCCTTTTAGTCTAATAGATGGTCGAGACACTCTTCTAGATCTTCCAATATATGATAGTTTTAATTCCATTGTAACTTCTAATAATGTGTTGTCATCTTCTTTAAGATCAAGAAGAATAATGTTTTGTTTATGATTGTGTGCTAAAATAAATTTAATAATTTCTAGCTTTAGCCTTTTGATTGTGTGACTATTATATGATAAAATACAAATTTGATTTAAGAAGGATTAGAATTAATGAAACTTCATGCTTGATTCATTAATCTTTTTTTCTTGATAGAATCACTCATCCTAATGGCTCTGGTCCTTAATTAGGAAACTGTAATATAGCAATCTAATGGGAAAAATACTGTCTAACCATATGAGATATAATAGGGACCCATCAATAAATAATAGTGAAAATGGGTTTGGATTCTATCTATCATAGTAATCCAACCCTCTATCCAAAAATAGGCAATAGTACCACACTGAGCCAAATAACTTTATATCACTGTATTAGTGCTTCAAATTATCTTGACATTAACTCATTATAATTTACAAATTATAAAGTCCAAAATTAGAGAATTCTAACACTGTTTTGTCTTTCTTCCTCCTATCTTAATGAATTAGATTCATCAAATATGACATTAATGCTCGTAAGGACTTTCTTTGTGATCGAGGGTTGTATAAATTGTAGCCACTATCATGATCGCCTTATATTGTCTTTTCTCCTCTGTCATCTAGTTTTTGCCTTGTCTGACTTGAAACATATGCATATGCAAAAGATCTAAACACTTTAAAAGTTTCACATTAGGCTTATATCCACTCTAAGCTTCTTTAAGTGTCAAATTGTGTAAATTCTTTGTAGGAGTTCTATTCAACAAATAAACAACACATGAGACAGCTTTAGCTAAAAAACTATCAAGCATGCCTTTGGCTTTCAACATGCTTTTTGCCATGTCCATAATCATGTTGTTCTTTCTTTTTGCAACTCCATTATGTTGTGATGTGTATAGGGTGGTAACTTCATATTTAATTCCTTGAGTTCTATTGTAATCAAAGAATTCTTTTGACATGTTTTCTCCTCCTCCACCAATCTGAATAATTTTGATTTGACATTCATTTTGTTTTTTAACCAATGCATTAAATTACTAGAAACGATCAAAAACTTCATTTTTCATTTCCAAAAAATGCACCCATATCTTTATAATAAAAACATCAATAAACATCACAAAATATTAATTATTTCCATAAGAAGTTACATTCTTAAGGCCACACACATCAAAGTGAATTCAAGTGGTTTTGATGCAAGCCAATTCTTTCTAAACATAAAAGAATTTTATTGTTGTTTTCCAAAAATACATCTCTCACAAAATTAATCAGGATGATTAATAATAGGCATCATTTGACCATATTTTTCTGTACAAGATCAAATTACAAAAATTCAAATGGCCAAACCAAAGATGCCATAACTAGGATTCATATTTTGGGATAGAATTAAAGCAATGATAACATCATTCTTAGTCTTTATTTCAATCATGCAATTTTTAGTGAAAGGAGATTTAAGAATGAGTTTATCTTAAGCATCAAGAATGTTAATTCCATTCTTGAACATATGCATATCATATCCTTTCTCCAAAAGTTGTCCAAAGCTTAACAAATTACTTTTTATTTTTGGAACATAAAATACGTCAAAAATATATTAATGATCCTCATTATTCAACTTGATAATGATTCTGCCTTTTCCCATCACAATGGTGCTATCATTTGCAAACATCACTATTGATCTCACGATTCATATACATCAATAAACAAATATTTTTTTCCACACATGTGACTTGTGTAACCAATGTCAAGAAATCAAGTATGATCATTCAATTCTTTAGTGTTAGAAGATGCCATAAAAAGTGTTTGATGTTCATTATTTGTATATTCCTTTTGTACAAATTGGGTTATTTCCTCCCATTATTCACTATAATTAAGCTTGCACTTAGAGGAATAATGCACATAATAATGATAAATAAAACATTCAACATTTGATTTATTATTCCTTCCTCTTTGAGAATTTTTGTTTGTTTGATTTGATTGAATTTGTCTGGTTTTCCATGTCTAGCATGATTGCCTTTGCCTTCTCTTCCTTTTGTAACTACCATGGCCTCTATTGGTCCTAAATTTCTTTTCACCATCTTTATAGCCTCATCTCCATTAGATTTTGAATTTATGAAAAATTGCATTTTGAAGGCCCACTTCAATAGCCTTTTGTTAACTATGACTTTTCCTTCAGTTGCTACTCACGAGCTTGCAATGAACTAAGTAATTCATCAATTCTCAAGGTGGACAAATCCTTTGACTCTTCAATCGCCCTAATGATGTGTTCAAATATCATTGTCAATGATCATAGAACTTTCTCTACCATAATGATCTCTTTAACATTCTATCTATTCATTCTCAATTGATTCACCAAAACAAGCATACAAGAAAACTAGTCAAAGACATTCTCAGTATTTTTTATTTGCAAAAGTCCAAATTGCCTTTTTAAATACTAAATATCTACCTTTTTAGCCTTTTCTGTGCTTTTAAAGGCATTTTTTAAAGTATCCTATACTTGCTTCACTTTTAGTTGCTCTAACAATATTCTCGAACACCATAACATTAACAGAGTGAATGAAAACTAGCACTTTCCTATCTTTCTTCCTATTGTTACAATGAATTTGTCTTTATGCTTCTATTACTTTCTCTACAAGATCTACAACTCCATTCTCCATAACTTCTAGGATCTCTTGATAACTAAATAGAATCCTTATTGGCATACTCTAATGGTAATAATTCTTCTAATTCAATATAGGAATTGAAAGTTGGATTGAACCATTTTAAGCTGCCATTAAACTAGGCTCTGATACCAACTTGTTAGGACAGAGAGAAAAAAATCACAAGATAATAACACAATAAGGAAAGAAATAGAAGAAACTTATTTCTTATTAACACCTTGAATTGAATACATGAAATCCTATTTATAACCAAGAATGTGAATAAAGTAATAAACATAAAACTCTTATTAAAAATCTAATGAATAATAATACTAACATTTATCCCTTTATAACAAACAATAATATTTTACATATGATAAAATAATAATTAATGGACTCCTAATAAACATAAATAACAAAATAACTTTCATTTGTTGATAACTCTTAATCTAAATTAACTTTAACAAGAAACAAAAGGAGTCTTAATGTTTCATGTTTCCCTCTTTATTTGTCATGCCTTTTCATTGTTTTCAAATTTTTATTACATTAAGATCTAGGAACTTCCATTTTTTTTTTTTGGGTATGAAATTTGAGTGGCTTTATTATCATTGATTTGGTGACTACCAATATGAGCTTCATCACCACTTTTGTTATCTTATGCTTTGGCTTCATCATTACAAATGATGGCTTAATTCTACTTCTTATGTTGTGTTTGATAGGTGTTATTTTTTAATTGAGAAATTTGTGAAGTTTTGTAAATTAATGACATAAAGTAATGGGAGAAAGCTAGATGAAAGAGACAACCTTTATTTTATTATTATTTTTTCAATTATGGGTTTTTAATTAAGATATATAATTAATTACTATTATTTCTTCAAATTTCTTAAGAATTAATTATTTTGTCTTTAAGATATTACTTTATAACATTCTCTAGGTTTAACCTAACTGAACTTGGACATGAATTTGGTTAGGTAGCCTAAAAGTCGACAGGTATATTCTCGAGGATGGTCGATCTTAGGTTTGACAACACCTAACATATGAAATTCAAGACAAAAAAATCCTAGTACAATCAGTGGTTATGTAAAGTTGAAACTTTAACGGGAAGAAGTCTCAGTGCAGTCCCAATCCAAAAATGCAAATAAAAGGTAATTTGATTGAATTGAAAATAAAGTTGGGTTCTGTTATATGTAAAAATCAGTTCACCTTGGATGGACACACGAGAAGCCCAAAAGCAACAAAAGGACCGGTCGAAAGAACTGTCCAGATCACTACGCCTTCAATCTGTATTGCGAGCACGATGCCTCGATTCAAACTCGTGCCCGACAGAGTGAGTTTGACATCTTTATCCTGATGATGTGCATGACCCCGGACTGTACGATCTAGTCAATGAAGTACAAGTAGTGACATGGAACTCACTAGATAGAAGACCAAGTCATACCTTGCCCCAATGGACAAATGGAGCCCGCCTACAGAAGATAATCTGTAGTAGCCAAAAAAGGAGATTTAGTTTGTATACTCTGTCTTGTACAATAAATGTTAATGTAACATACTTATTGCATATGTAATTATCATTGTAACCTCCTCTCTTCTATAAATATGAGAGAGGAGCCTTCTATAAATGGGGGAGTGGGGAACACAGGCAGAAACTCTTGCAGAGTAAAAAGAGAGAACCCCAGTATTGTAACTTTGTAAAAACACCATCACAATAACATATTATCGTGGACGTAGGGTCTAGTAATACCCGGATTTGGCTAAACCACGTTAAACCTTGTGTCTCCTTCTCTGCTCTTCCCTCCATTTTTGTATATTTTGCTATTTTACTATGCTTGAATCGGATAAAGGTCAGAGATCCCAAAGAATCCCCCCATTGGCTGGAGTTTAGACCATTACCAAAATCTGACATCAACATTTTGGTGCCATCTATAGGGATCTCACCTATTCTAGTTTGTTTCCTGTTGCAATGGCCAAGGGAAGAGCCACTAGAGCCTCAAATGTGCAATCTCACCCTCCGGATGGCCATGTCTCGATGATGGACTCGTCCATTCCTCCTGTTGTCAGAGTAACTACTAGTGTCCACGCTGCCAACGGCACCGATGAACTGCTAACCTGCCTCCAGCATCAGGAGAAACTTGAGCACATGGTGGGAGAACTAACTAAAGCAATCACTTTGTTAGCATAAAGTGTACAGAGATAACCTGAAGCCTCAACACCCGAGAATGTTCTCCAGCAGTAGCAAACTCAACGTCTGGATAACCCAAACCAAGGTAACTCTCCTCTCATTCCTCACGAGAGTAGACACCAGGTCGTGACCCTCATGACAATAGGGATCAAAGGATCTAGCAATCATCCATTCAACACTCTAGGGTGCAAGACCCGTTAGTTGGCGAATTGTTTCAAAAGATAACCTTGTTGGAAGAATGCCTCCAAACCCCAGGCGATCGAGCTCGCTATTAGGAGCGGTCATCATTCCCTAAGGAAATTGAAACTCGAACTCTCCCTCTCAAGCTCAAGGTTCCTATGATCCTATTGTATAATGGGGATTTCGATCCTTATGATCATCTAGATGCATTCAATGTTCAGATAAACTTGCAAACATTGGACCCATTGGTCAAGAGCAGACACATTAGGAGGTATACCTCGATCTTGGTTTAGAAGCCTCCCAGCTCGCTTAATTAGTAGTTGGGAAGACTGCCAACAGAAATTTATCGGCTAGTATTGAGAGCTGAAAAGACAACTTGTGCCCTCCTGCCATCTCGCTATGGTTTTTTAGCATAAGCATGAGTCGCTTAAGGACTATATTGTCAAATTGAGACTCGAAGCAAATTTGGTGGAGAATCTATCTGAAGAAACCATACTGGCCACCATCTCTGTAGGACTTTGTAAAGATGGAAAGTTATACAAAAGTTTGTACAAGTCCTCGATCAAGGACCTCACCAAGTTCTACGAGCAAGCTGCTAAGCAGATTAAGTGGGAAGAGACCTTCGGCTCAGAAAGGTCTGACAAGAAGGATGAAAAAGTTGGTTCCTCTTACGACAAGAAGAGGAACAACACAGAACAGGGCGATCACTCTATCAAGCAGACAACAAAGAAGTCCAAGAGGCCTAAGAGTGAATGACCTTAACATTCAGACTGTCACGAGTAGTGTAGTATCCTATCTGACTCCTAAGATAGGATCTTCATGACAGAAAGAGACAGGGAAGACTTTGGGGTACCCCTGACCTTAGGATCCCTTATAGACGGTGAAACTATGAAGAATTCTGCACTTACCACAATAAGGCCAATCATGGTACCTCAAATTATGAGCTCTCAGGGAGGCGATTAAGGACCTAATCAGAAGAGGATGACTAAATGAGTACATGATGCAACCTGCAAGGTAGCAACCTCAGCCTTTTCAACGTAATACTGGCCAAGAGCTGGAGGGCTCAGTCTGAGTTATACATTGACAATGTGTTATAAACTTCGGAAGAAATGTAAATATTTTTTTCCTTTTGCTTTGTTGAAAATGGAAAGTTGATTGGCCTGACATTGTCATTTTTCTCTCCTTGCTCTGCACTTTGCTTCCAATAATTGGTGATAACCGCAGCTTGCATGCGGTCAACTTCCCCAAAAGCTTCTTGGGTGACCTTATGCCAACTGCGACCTCTGGTCTGGTTGAGGCCCCCTGATAACAAAATATTTTACTTATTTATTTGTCCTCTTACTTAGCTTTTTAAGGTCCAAAAATGACTTACTCCAGCTGTGTTAGTGTGTATTTATAATTTAGTGTCAATTGGCATCATTTGGAAAATTCTG
>JANHAO010027134.1:0-10915 GCA_026873985.1 Saraca asoca | reverse complement strand
AATCCCAATTTTGCCAAAACAGAAGTTAGGTTTTGTGGACAATCCTCTTGAAACCACTACAAATTTTTGCCTTATCTCATCTAATCGAGGTTAGAAAATGGCTCACCTAACTAGAGGGAAGATGAAGATAGGTCAAGGGATGTAGGATGGCCACCATTCATGGTAGCACCACTTGAGTTGAAGCAAAGTAGCAATCCTTCGGCTCCTCTACTGCACGAGCTAACCGGCATGGAGGTTACTAGGTTTGATGGCTCAGGACACCTAGCCTATGGTGGTAGCTCACTACTATTTTGGTAGTCTCTGGGCTTCAATCGTGAAGGGAAGTTAGTGATAGCTATGTTTGCAAGTGCTACAGAAAGATGAAGAAATGAGACCTTGTTCAGCATAAGAACAAATTTTGTTTCAAAAATATTAGATTTCAGTTTCAAAAACAAATTTTGTTAAATGATAAAATTTTACAACACTTAAAAAATGTGTTGTCTATTCTATCTATGGCAACGATTTTAAGTGATTGCTGCATAAAATTAGAAATAAAAGCAACAATAAAAAAAAAAAACTATTGCCTATTCTAGTTATAGGCAGCAATTTTTAAGTGTTGCAGGGTTTAGTGTTGCCAAAGGCCAAAAATAATGTAGTTTAATAATATGGTCTTTGAATCAAGTTTCTTAGTGAGTGGATTTTATGGCCTTATCTCAGCTTTACACCAAATATGGAGTTTTAGACACATATTTGTTGGGAACTTGATTCAAGACATAGAGAGTAGTCTTTAAAGCATTTCCTCACAAAAAATTTGCCAAAAAAAATTGGGCTAAGATGCACCTTATCATATCCATAAGCATCTAGTTTCTTCATCCTGTAATACCATATTACTCTAGAGTATTAGGCATGGTGTGATTGACTTCTATTTTACGCTCCTATAGATATTTAGCAAAAGGATTAGGATTTTTACCTGACTCATCGTATCTACCATTATACTCACCACCTCTATCTGAACTAATACACTTAATCTGCTTAACCAACTTGAATTTTTAAGGACATTTAGTGATTTAGACTTCTTTGTGTGAAGTTCTACCTACGTGAATCTCGAATGGACCTTAACAAAAGTGATGAAATATCTGTATTCACCCATAATGTTAGGTGAAATGGTTCCAATAACATCAGTGTGGACCAGTTCTAAAACTTCTTGTTTTTTGGTTTTTCCTTTTCTAACTCTAGTATGGAATTTTCACTTGATGCAATTAATATAGGCACTAAATTTTAAGAAATCTAAATCATGCAAAACTCTCTCCTTTACCAATCTCTCCATCATCTCTCAAGATATATGGCTCAATTGCCTAAGCCAAAGCATTGAGGATTTCTCATCTATTCTACCCCTTTTGCCTTTAACTACAAAGTTCACATCATTTCCAATAATAGTATCCAATTCAATTGTACATAGCCCATCAAACAAAGAAGCATGGCCAACAATAACACACTTATAATATAAAGTAACTTCTCCTTTTATAATAGAATAAGAATAATGTTATTTATCTAAGGCAACAATCGAAACTATGTTCCTTCTCATTAGAGGTACACAAATTGTGTCTTTTAATTCAAGACTATACCCAAAAGACAATGTTAAAACCACTACTCCTATGTGATCCATTTTAACTTTGTCACCATTAGCCAACCTGACCACTAATTCATATCGTTTGATCTCCTTCTTTTTAAACTTGTAAAGAATTTCCAACATAGATTGTCACATCAGTATCCAACTACCAGGTATTTGATGGTACTTCGATTATATTTGATCCAAAATAAACTAAGGCTAAAACTAAAAAGGTACTCTCATCTAACTTTGAGAATTTCTCATAAATAAAGTCAAAGAAAACCATGTCCTTATCAATATTAGGAATACTCAACCTGATAATCTTATCCATAGAATAATTCATAACTATCAGACATAGTTCATTCAAATGTGTCAATCTTTCATGATGAGCTCTTTGAGCAGTAGTAAACTTATCATCAATCATAGGTTCTTCTTTCTTAAAGCTAAATTCAAATTGGTGATCGCCAGCTACAATTTCAGATATTCAACCTAGTCCTTATAGTTGGCCCCATTCAATGTTTACATGGAGGTCAATTGCATGGACAATGAAGTGAAGAAAAAATGATTTATGAAATTAATCATAAATACCAATAATGGATGTATAAAGTTAATCATGCTATATTTTTCTCTCAAAATACTAACTATACAAATTCAAACAATATTTTATCATGAAACCTATTGGTAATAGGACATTGAAGGTTTCATAACATAATATAAGTATTGAATATTACATTCCTAAAATTTAACATTGACAGAGTATTTGCAATTCTAAGAATATAATACACAACTCTAATATTTACATTATAGCCAACAAACCATGTTAATAATATTACACCAATAGAGTATACATATTATTAATATAACACTCTCCTAGATGCAATTAAAATTTTATTTCAGCAAAATTTGATGCAATTGATCACATGATAAGTGAATACACAATTGCACAAAAATTCATGGCATAATATGAGTAAAAATTTGTTTCTTACAAAATTTTATAAATTGCACATAATAATCCAAAAAATATTCAAATATGTACAAACGACATGAAATCAGTCCACAAAAATTATACATAACAGTATAATATGTAAGAATTATACAACAAATTTTCATGTCCAAATAACATGAGTAATATAATTTCGACATAATCTTAATTCTATTTATAATAACGTACAAAATTCAAATAATAACAAGATAGTAGTAAACAATTCTATAAAAATTCCAAAAAGTAGGACAATAGGTAGAAATCACATCATCAAGTTTTTAGACTCAAATAATATCATATTAGTAATTAAATAAATTGGGTCAAAATAATTAAAATAATTTTATTTCCTAAAAAAAATTTAAAAAATATGCATTAAAACTACCTTAAAGAGTAGAGGCCAATGATGTGATTAAAATCACTGTCTATCACTATCTTGACGGTGCATGGAACCCATGGGCTGGGCATTTGTGTAGACGAGGCACCGATACACCTCAACGTCATCTTCTTCACTTGATTGCATTGCAATGGGGTTTTTTTGCACCTGTTTCGGACTTGATTGGCAACCCAATTTAATTAATCAAATTCAATCTTGATTTTGCAAAATTATTACATGAATTTTATTACCCATATCATTCTCCATCGAAATCCTTCATTAATTTCAGATAATCAGCACTTGTTTGTACAATTGAAAAAAATTAAAATTAATTTAAATTTTTAAAATAATTTCTTTTAAGAATTTGAAATTGATGCTATAACAATTTGAGTTTTTTGAAAATGATTGGGGGCCTATTTCTACATTATCATTATATCGATTAAACCTCAATCAATTTGAATGTAACAAAATACTTTGACTGAGACTTTTAATTTTCTTTTGGTGGTCGGTGTGGTCCAATATTCTAGCTAGTCTGAATGCGCATATTCTTGCCATAGCACCACCTTTTCAAAAGTTATTGGATTTGTTGAAGTTGCGGGTCCCACGATTTGTTGGAACCCACCAAAATTAAACGGAAATATAGTTCATCAACTCAATTTTACTTTATATATTTATGATTTAAATTTAATTAATAATTTGTTCATTTAAAGTAATGTTTTATAAAAAAAAATTAAATGAAAGTTATGCATTTTATTATGTGATTTTTCTTCTTTACTAATTAAAGTCATAAAATTAGTAAGCAAATATAATAAGGATGAGTGTGGTTTTATGGATGAATTATTTAATATGTAAAATAGTATTTTAAGTCATATGTAGCGAAAATTTAAAAACATATTATTAAACCTATTATTCATACAACCTGAACTTTTTAATTTTTTGACTTTTACGAGGAATAAAAGAGATCACATGATGAAAGTATACAAATTTCGTTTATTTTTTTATGAAAAAATAATGGCCAAAGTGTTAATAGAGCCGCACAAATAGATTAATTTTAAAATTTTGAATAAATAAATTTAAGTCATCTTATATGCACATAAACTATATATATATTTTAAAATTAAAACTATCATTACCTTATGACCCACGTAAATTCACGTAGATGATATGATTGACATTTCTAATAGAAGCCAACTATAGTTATAGTGGACTATTAGGGTCCACAAACTTATCCTCTTTTTTTTTTTTTTTTCTGTCTTACAAGTGGGGAGGGGGTTGGGGTGAGTAGGAGTAGAACCTCCCACAAGATGTGCCATTTCGAACTCTTCTGGTCCACAAACTTTACCCTGAGGATAGAAAATTTTCTAGTAGTATGTTCCTCTGGAAGCATCATAGCAAGCCATTAAACAAATACTTGTAGTTGTGGGTCCATGTTATATCTAAATGTCAGGTTGCTTTGAGTAGTACAAATAGGCCTCTGCCCCTAACTCATTTTGGAGCAGCAAACTACAAACATTTATAGCCTAAGCAAATCAAAGAGCTTACTTTTCTTTGTTCCCCATCACAATATCAGCATAATATCAATGGCAAATCAGCCAGACCGCCTTATTGAGATTGGATTGGAGGGCTTTGATCTGATAGATAAAAATGATAATTTATTTGAATTTAAAAAAGCAAAACAAACAAAGAAGATGTCAAAGGAAAAGTTCCAGTTTGGAAGTAGACTCATGTTCCCCGTACGTTATACGTTTTCATCTGTTCTTGAAGTCTCAGCAAATAATTTTGGTTAAAAAGATTCTTAATCAGCCCAAGGTTCCTATATCTCTACTGTATTCCTTGTCCCCACCCAAATTAAGGCCAGACTGATATACAGTGCACACTTGCGCTGTAAAATGTCAGCCTCTGGCAGCTAGCTAGATGTGCTTGATCAGAAATCCTTCTTCTTCTGTCCAAATTGGACTATATATGTTTCTGAGAAGTAATATATTGGGCCATGTATATTAATCAATGAATCAATTTGACCAAAAGTATATAGAGTTTGTCGCTTGACTTTGAAATGTAAGACTTGGGTTGTGTTCTAATGAATTCACTCCTTTTGATTATAACGCTACACCATATTCATGTTAGCAAGTAATTGTCATTCCTTACAATTTGCCTTTAGAAATATTAATTACAACTCCATATATGTACCCGACCTTGATCATCCCAAGTCCAAAAATTTCAAAGGGTAAAATTGATATATTCACGTAACTATTGATAGATGAGTTACTTACTTTTTAGAGCAATGATGTTCTAACGTATGATATTTTAATGAAGCAAAGCTTTCAAATGAAGGTTACATTTGAAGTGGACCATCAATAACTTTCTTGCATATAGGATGCTATCTAGTTAGCAAACGGCTAGAAAATTAGCTTGCCTGATATGTATGGAATTCACAAAAATATGCACCTTAAAGGGTGGGAGGAAATAGTCATGGTTTAATTGTCATAGATAGTTTCTATCATGCGATCATCCTAATAGGAGAAACAAAAACAATTTCATTAAAAATAAAGTGGAGAGATTTGAACAATCGCCAAGATTAATCGATGAATAATTTTTTGATCGAGTTTGTTCCACTCCAAAAGTTAAAGAAATTTAGTCAAATAGGATATCAAGGTATGGGGTGGATCACAATTGGACTAAGAGAAACATATTTTAGGACATGCCATATTGGCAATCCAACTTACCCCAATACAATTCCAATGTCATGCACATAGTAAAGAACGCCTTTAATAATGTGTTTTGTACAGTGATAGATGTTAAAGGGAAAGCTAAAGACAATATTAAGAGAGGTTGGATTTGCTAGAATACTATAAAAGAAGGGAGTTGGAACTTAAAGAGGCTACAAGTGAAAAAAAATATACAAACCTAAAGCTTTCTACACCTTGAGCTTAGATGAGAGAATGGTAATTTGTGAGTTGATCAAGGTGTTAAGGATGTCAAATGATTATACTTCCAAATTGGATAGGTATATTGATATAGGTGATGATAAGATACTTGGTATGAAAAGTCATGATCTTATATGAATGGTCTTAATTGAGTTGAGTCAATTCTTTAGGGAATTGTGCTTAGTGGTTTTACTAAAAAAAAAAGAATTGCTCTGAATGGAACAAAATATTTCCATAATAATATGCAAGCTTGAACAAATCATCCCACCAAGTTTTTTACACTCAATGGAGCATTAGCCCATTTATTTCCCTATTAAAGCAAAGGTAGGTAGCCTTGTGCAATATAGATGGATGTATCTATTTGAGAGATTTCTTAACAAGTTGAAGAAGAAAGTTGATAACAAAGCTAGACCTGAAAGAAGCATATGTGAAGCTTATTTAATCAAAGAAGTAGCTCAATTTTCTTAATACTATTTTGGCCATTACGTGCAATGTCAAAACACACGAGTCAGTAAGAATGATAACGAGGGTGATGATGTAACCTTAGAGCATATTCATTCCTTCCTCAATCTTCTAGGATGCTCTGTTAGGTTTTATCAAAAGTGATATTCAAATGACCAAAAATTGAAATCAACCATAATACACTTGCTTTTAAATTATAAAGAAATGGAACCATTTAAAAAGTAAGCATTTGTGTAGCTATCTTAATAAATCATTCCATATCTTCAACTTTGATTTCATTGATTTTAGAGTACTAATTTCCTAAATTGTTGTTCCTCATGGTACGTTTTTTCATTGGTTGAAGGCAATGTAACTTGAGCTGTAAGATGAAGACATCAGAGCAATGATCAATACTTAGTTTGCTTTCTGGTTCTGGTTTTACTCTTTTGTAAGTATAACCAATAATTACTTTTCCTATGTGACATCAATATAAATGTGTGATAAAATTTTAATATGAAATTATGTTATTCTCTTGTTCACAATCCTTCCAATGGTATGGCCAACCAATATCTCTTGGATTCAACTTGGCATCTTCTAAGGGCAATCAAAATATTTCCAATGTATTTTGTCAACATTATAAGTTCCACATACACCAATGGAGTCAGGGAAAAAATTAACAATGGAACAAGTGTGAAGGGCACAGGGAATGTCATAACAGGGGAAGATGACTTCTATGTCATTCTTAAAGATATTATACAACTTAAGTATCCATAATTACCAATCAAAAGGGTAGTACGTTTCCATTAAGAGTGGTTTGATCTCATGTTAAGCCGTGGTATGAGAAAGCAATCCAATACAACATAGTTGAAATCAAACATCATAGTTGATATGCCAAGTATGATCCCTTTATTGTTGCACACTAAGCAACATAAGTGTATTATACACCATGCCCAGAATAAAGAACGATAAGCAAGGTTAGTGGGCTATAATAAACCTAAGCCTTAGAGAATTGTTAAAGATGAACACATAGTAGAACATGTTTACCAAGATAATCATATGTCATTTGCGCCTCAATTATTTGTAGGAGATGATTCAATTGTTAGCTTGTATGATAAAATGGTAGATATGAGGAGGTAGATGGGCTAACAGATGTCAAACAAAAGGGCAATGTTAACGAGGATAAACATAATGATGAAAAAAATATAGAGGAGGAATTTGATGACTGATACTACCATTCAATGGGTAACATATTAATTTGTTACACATATATATGTGCTAAATTATGTTATTTTTATTTCATAGGGGTAAGATTCCCTTCCATGATTCCCCTGGTAGTAATTTGCTTGCAATTGCTAGCTAGAACCCCCTAGCTATAGTTTTTCTTGACTACACTTTTATGCCTACACCTTGACCTATATCTATTCAGATTGAGCCACTAGTATAGGCACCTTTATCTATTCGGATTGACACAAACATAGTTATAGTAGTAGTAGGATCCATCCATAGAGATAATTGAAACACCTTTATCTTCAGAAAAGACATTTGCTTCTAGGCAACTTTAACATCCAAGGGTACCTATATTTAGTCCTAAGGAGACCATTATGCTGTATAGGACAAGGTAGGATTTTTTATTATAAACTTTATTTTTAACATTTCCAATCTATTTTTCAATTTCTTAATTATGTTCATTTTTATTGGTTGCTTATCAATTTTATTTTTCACATTTTCAATTTATTTTTTAATTTCTTAACTTTGTTTAACTTTATTGCTTAATTAGGTTCTTGACCCATGAACTAATAGGTCCAATACCCATATCATTATGAGCAAGTATAAAGGTGTATGACCTACATATAAGAGTACTCTAAAGCCCACCCACAGGATGCTATATGCCGAGTTTTAGATAAAGTTTTAGTACCTTGTTTATAATTTAAATTTCCTTTTTTTAAAATTTCTTATTAACTATTTGATATTTTCCTTGTTTTTTAATTGTAGAAATATTGGTTGTATAACCCATTTTCCAAGAAGGACAAGTGGAAGAACTTCAACTATAAGGGTTCTAATAAAATGAAAGATATGATAGGGTGAGCTGCAAAGGAAAAGGCCTACTCAACCCAGTTGGATCAAGGATGAGGAATGAGAAGCTCTTCTCAAGTATTTGGAGGATCCTAAATTTAAGTCCAAGTCAAAGCAAAATAAGAGGAATATGGCCCCAAATGTGGCTGAATAAGGTTCCTCCCTGCACACAAGTGGATCCATCCTTATATTAGAGCATCTATTGTGCACGGTAACATTATTGTGACTTAATGTTATTTATGCCATTTACATCATAGTAGTTTTATTCATACCATAATTTGTATTATCCACAAAAACTTTTATGTTGTAAAGATATGTGAGATTGGGGTTAAGTCACTTGTGGATAGCTTGTTCCATCATACCCACACCCAGAAAGACAACCAGTGGATTTTGCCTTGAGCTACACAGTCCTATGTAAACAGCTTCTCTTTATTGGTCCTGAAAAAATAAGAGTTGTGATCTTTCCCTTACTCCTTTAGAGGAATTTTTTACTTTTTAATTTATATTAATTTTAAATGAGTTTAACAACTGTGTTAATTATAATATGATTATTAATTTTAATTTGCAAGTACATGCATAGTAGAAGTCTTTCTTGTTTACAAGAATTATATTAGATCATATAATTGACAATTAAATTGTCTATTAATTGAAATAGCAAAAAACCAGATTGCAGAATTAATGCAAAAATAGAAAATGTGCAGAAGCGTAGAAACAGTAATGAAAGAGTCAAGACACAAAATTTTTTAAGTGATTTAACCTAAATTGAATTCCCAATTTAATTCTATATCCTACACACTACGATTAACCTCATAACCTTGAAGATATCATAAGAATTCAATGCAACTCCTACCAATTGTAATCAACCTCACAATTCTAGAAGGATGCAAAAGGATTATCAACCTCTTCCTTTCTATCTAAGATTCCTGACACCTAGAAATCTAAAACATAAATAAAAAGTTTGAGTTTGAGATACAATACTTCAATTAAGATGTAAATCTCAACTATTTGAGGTGAATCCTTCAACAGTTTAATCCAAAATTGATTGAATTGAGGGAAATCAGTGAGATAGCATTAAGATTTTCTCTATTTTTGTCACAGTGTGTTATGAAACAAATGAGGCTTCGTCTATTTATAGTTGAGAAAAAAATAACTAATTTTTAGTCCTTGGATCGATTTGTGAATCTGTTCGTAGCGGTTATAACAAACTAATAATTGACTAATTAATTTATGAATCGATTTAGCTTATGAAGAAATTAATGACCAAATTGATTAATGAATCGAATCATAATATTTTAAAATCAGGTGTTGAATCAATTAAAGAATTGATTCAAAAAAATTTCAAGCCTTCAATAAGAAAAGTTTTCTTCATGAATCGATTGGTCAATCAATTCAAATTCTAGTGATGAATCGATTCACACAATAAAAAATAATTTTTATAAAAGTTTAACTTGTGAAAGAGCATGTAAAAACTTTGTTTGAATTCTTTTGATCAAAAACTCATTTAAACTTGTTGTTGTTATTTCAAATTAAGTTGTTTTGTAAAGCATAGTTAGATTAAATTAATTTAGAATTTACTTACAAAAGATTCTATGAAATCAAAGAAAGAATACTAAGTTGATGTGGATCTTTTGAGCATTACTTGATCAACTTTGAACCTATAAAGCTAACAAAACTGAAGAAAATATGCTACCTAGGCTAACACACTACAACATTTTTTGTCTTTGGAAACGGCTGAAAACCGTTGCCTAAACCTTCAAAACTGTTGCCTAAATATTTTGGCAACAGTTTTCATCTATTCCCTTCTCCGCCGTTGCCTATTATTTTAGGCAACGATTTTTTGGGGGTTTCTTACAACGGGCAAAAAAACCGTTGCCTAATTCACATTTATAGGTAACAGTTCATCTATTATTTTTTGCAACAGTTTCCCAACATTTTGCAATGTTTAGAAACCGTTGCTTAAAATAAATAGGCAACGATTTTTTCAACCATAAACAACATTTTCTTCTCATAATAGGCAACAATTTTCAATGTTTATAGGCAACACATATAAACCGTTGTGTAAGTTAATATAGGCAATGATTTTTCCCCACCAAATTTCATTGACAAATCGATTCATGAATCGATTCGTGATTTAAATATTTAAACTTCTCCAAACTAGGCAACGGTTTTCCAAATTGCATTGACGAATCGATTCATGAATTGATTCGTGATTTAAATATTTAAACTTCTCCAAACGAAAGTTGGTGGGGTAATGTATCTGAATCAATTTGCCAATCGATTCAGTACAGGCAACGGTTTCCGCAAGAATCGATTAAGTAATCAATTTGTTGATCAGTGAAGATCTAGAATCGATTACCAAATTGATTCTGGAACGTTTAGCTTATTCAACTTTTTAACCGAATGTTTGAAACTTTGTTCGAATCGATTAGGAAATCGATTCTGCATTCTCGAATCAATTAGGTAATCGATTCGTAGTGCTCTGATTCTACATTAAACACACCACATCCATTCTATGAGAAAAAAAATCTTCATTC
>JANHAO010027133.1:0-10920 GCA_026873985.1 Saraca asoca | reverse complement strand
TAATAAATGTTCTTCTCTTATTTGCATCGAACTAATGTTGTAACCTGAAATCAAGAACAAAGTTAGTTGCAAATGGTAAGAGTTCCAAAATTTGTTTTTCAATTTCAAAAGTTATTTTTCAACATCAAAATAAACATCAGGTTAAGAGATTAACAATCTTTCTAAGGCTAATAGTTTGGACCTAGCCCACCTACCCAAAACGAGAACGAAGTCAAAATTTTTGAGGTATCTTAGCAAAGGGCATGAGACATAGAACCAACAAGTCTTATAGTGACTCGCGTTAGACTTTCCTTTCGCACCCCCTATAGGAGGATTTCTTTATGAGGAGTCTACCTTACTGAGAGATAATAGAGCCTGTCCTGTAAATTTGCACACCTAAGGTCATAAAGGTAGCAAAGGGTTTCGGGCGAAGGTGGGGGAAGGCCATTGACCTTATGCACAAGAGTCAATGAAATCAGAGCAGTATATAAATTTGGTGTCAATTGAAAAGGGGAAAGCTTTATTTTATTCAAAAAATCGATAATGAAAGGGTGAATAGCGAATCTCAATCCCGCTGAGAGATACAGGACACTGATAGCTATAAAGCTGTGAGGAGGATAAGCGGCATGGTCATTAGAATCAGGGACTATGACACTATAGCCCTTAGGAATCCAGTACGATTTGACAACATGGTAACATCTCAAATTCGCATAGTGGATTTGTGATGCTTGAATACACGATGATCGAGGCATTGGCCCGAGGTCGTCTTCTGACCCTCCGTATCCCTCGAGTGAGAGCCCGGGTTTGAGACGACCCCCCTCCTGCTCGATGTCGTGACCTCATCTTGTCGAGCACTCCTTATATCAGGAGATGAATCCGATTTGTCATCCCCACTCCTAACCAGGTGACGACAATGCGCATGACCTGCTCCCATCTATAAAAAAAAGTAAAAAGGCTGATAAGTTCGCCAAAAGTGAACCATACCAAAACTCTACTACAAACCCCCTACTCCACAGGTAGGCCATGCACACCCTACGCCACCGCACTGATAATCTAGACCCCAGTAAATGGAAGACACACTCTAAAAAAAGAATAAAATGATAGGAGATGTAGATGAACATGTGAAATCCTAGAATCTATTGGCAACCCGACTATCCTACTCTTATTTGAGACTAAGCATCTGAACCACCTCTATTCACCAGCATTAGCAATCTCTTAATTGATCAGGCAAAATCAAACCCCTAATCTCCTACAAAGAAGGAGCAATGCGTTAGATGCAGAGTTAAAGGGGAGCGTACCTTAATCGTCAGAGATGAAAAGTCTAGAAGGATCAGGAAGTAGCCGAAAGAATAGGTGGAAAATGGTAGAAATCACTGGTAAAGAGCTATGACAGCTGCCAAAAAGGTAGATAGGGTAAGAATGCTAGAAGCTGGAAATTTTTTGAATGACTAAGTGAGAGGGAAAAAGGAAGACTCTCTCAGCTTAAAAGAGAACACGACCCCACCGTTGGATCAAAAGAAGTGTCAGTTACCTACGATCTGATGGTCTGGAGAAAATAATAGCCAATAAAATGATGGTTCAATGCACGTACCACAAAAGCTAGAAAATAATAATTACCGGCCGCCCTTAGGAAAATGAAAAGCCATACGTGTGAAACAAACAAAAGAATTGAACAGTCCATTAGGATCGCACATTGTGGAGCTTTGGGGCCAAATAATCACCTCGCGTCCAAGTAATACGCAAGCCATGCATAGAATTCTTACATGAGCCGCATCCAAGTAATGTGCTTGCCTCGCACAGAATCCTTGCATGAAATGACCTTGCGTCCAAGTAATGCATTGAAAAGACGTAGAATTCTTACGTAGGTTGGGGGGCCAAATAATCACCTCACGTCCAAGTAATGTGCCAGCCATGTGTAGAATTCTTACGTGAGTCACGTCCAAGTAATGTGCTTACCCCGCACAGAATTCTTGCATAGAATGACCTTGTGTCTAGGTAATGCATTGAATGAATGTAGAATTCTTGCATAGGTCGGGGGGCCAAATAATCACCTTGCATCCAAGTAATGCACTAGCTATGCATAGAATTCTTGCACGAGCCATATCCAAGTAATGTGCTTGCCTCGCACAGAATTCTTGTACAGAATGACCTTGCATCTAAGTAATGCATTGAACAGACATAGAATTCTTGCATAGGTCGGGGGGCCAAATAATCACCTCATGTCCAAGTAATGCACTAACCATGCGTAGAATTCTTGCACGAGCCACGTCCAAGTAATGTGCTTGCCCCACACAGAATTCTTGCACAAAATGACCTTGCATCCAAGTAATGCGTTGAATGGACGTAGAATTCTTGTGTAGGTCAGGGGGCCAAATAATCACCTCGCGTCCAAGTAATGTACTAGCCATGCATAGAGTATGAGCCGCGTCCAAGTAATGTGCTTGCCTTGCACAGAATTCTTACACGGAACGACCTTGCATCCAAGTAAAACATTAAATAGACGTAGAATTCTTGCGTAAGTCTAGGGGCCAAATAATCACCTCGCCTCTGGGTAATGCACTAGCCATACGTAGAATTCTTGCATAAGCCGCATCCAAGTAATGTGCCTGCCCCGGATAGAATTCTTGCATGGATCAACCTTACGTCTAAGTAATGTGCTGGCTACACAGAATTCTTGTGTAAGTCAAGGGCAAAACGAAGATCTCGTGTCCAAGTAATATGTTAGCCATATGTAGAATTCTTGCACAAGCCACGTCCAAGTAATGTAAATGTGCTAGCCCTTCACAAAATTCTTGCACAAACAAACTCAAGGCCTCGCATCCAAGTAATGCATTGACCACAAGCAGAATTCTTACACGAGCTGGCATGACCAATTAGCAATGCGACACATATCCTTTAAAATGGGAATTTATTAATTAAAGCCGATTGGCTAAAATTCCTTATGATAGAAGCTAATTATCCCATTAATACTCCACACAACATTTGCTAAATTTTGATTTTGCAGGGGCAAATCACATTGCCAATGGCAACTAGCAAAATCGACCATATGCAGACTTAAAGAGATAAAAGGCATAAGCATAATGCTCGAAAGACCTCCTTCAATAAGGTAGATTCACATAGGAGGAACTAACATACAAAGATAAGACACAAAGTCTAAAGCCAACGATCCCCACACATGGAAGTGTGTGACCTAAAAGCATCTGAAACGAAAACCCAAAAAGATAGAAGTGGCAACATGACAAACTGAGTCGTCGTGCAAGCTACAGAGTTACAACTCCCAGCTTGCTAAGCAAACTGAGAGTTAGGGGGCTTATGTTATATGAATTTTCTAGAAGCATGTTTTGGGCCAGTCAAGGTCCAATCGAGAGCCCAATTAGATTGATGGAGGTCCAGGACAGAGTTCGAGGTCACTGAATGAGAACCCCCAATTATCAGTTATGAACAAGAGGCATCTCGCATCTCCTAAGAATGAAAGAGTACATCTCGCTACAGGAACTTGTAACCTTTCAACGAGGAACCCGATCTTTAAAAGGGCGACTAGGTATGAACGACAAGGCCAACTAGAACCATCATCTCACTCGACCCATAGCTCACCCACTCACAACGGCTACCCGTACGAAGTCTAGTCAGCAACCTAATGCATCCATTCCTTGCTGATAGCTCAGCCTCCAAACTTACACATTAGCCACCCGGAAGTCTGACAATGATTTGCCCAGCATTAATTATCCAACGTCAAGCATTAAATGTCTAGGACAGCGAATGTAATCATTTTTTTATTTATGAAATTACACTTGTAACCCTTCCTCTTTCTATAAATAGAGGGGGGAGGTCACTACATAAGGAGGACAAGAGAAATACATGCCAAAATAGAGAGTGAGCACTGTTCATCGAGAGAGAACTCCATTGTTGATTTACTGTATATATATTCTATGACACCAATCTCCTCGAAGAACAATAAAACATCAACATGGACATAGGGGCCAAACTGGCTTTAGTCGAACCATGATAAACTCCTGGTGTCGCTTCTTCCTCTTCTTTTATGTTATTCTCCTTTCACTATTTTTCTATTGTATCTAGCTTGCAGTCAGAGGTACTATTGAACTTAACTGGTTAACCGAATTTTCATGTCAACATGTAGTATCCATGTCATTACAAAATTGTATCTAGGGCATCCTATACTAATAACAAATGGCCATGGTGAGGAGATAATACCTTGTTCAACAAGACACTACTGAGGAATAACAACAAACTTCTAGCATTGGTCATAACTCCTTACCACATTCTAAGCATCTTGCTTTATAGTGGGCTAAAACTAACTTTGCCATAAGACTTTTTGAGCCAAAGCTACTCTGGTAACATTACTCCCACACATCCTTTCATGAAACTCTTGTAGAACATAGTTTCCTTCCATAGGGTGCAAACACCTCAAAAGTGGTAAGGAGAAACCTTTTATAAAGCCAACCATTTTCCATGTAATAGCAAGCTATTCGATTTTTTATTTTTCTACTTCCAATGAATTAATAACAAGTGCTTTTCCTTGTAGATATAAAAATATGGGATCCATCCATAAAGGAGAGTGATCAACTACCATAACCTCTTTTTGATTGATGCTTGGCTCTAGTAAAGTATATTGTAAAATACTTCAATTTCCAATTAAAGTTTTACTATTGTCAAGTTTATATAAGATGCCTACCCAATAATTTTCTACCCTTGGAATTTGTTTTAACTCAAAACGATTGAATGTAGCAATCAACTTTTTGCCTTTTTAGTGTACTTTATCAATTAGGGAACTTTAGTTTTATTCTGTCACAACCTAAACTCCTGGTCATAACCAGTGTGAATATCAATCCTTGATTAAAAATCACCAACCTTTAACCTATTTTTGTTATTCATTTTTACTAATACTTGTTTTAATATTTCCTACTCTCATGTACTTAAAACCAAATGGTTAATAAAGGAATCATAAACTCATAGACAAGGGAAGAAACATTATCATATAAGCAATTTTTTATAATGTATAGAGACACTGCCCAATCATGACTCATGCCCAATCAAACTTCCATTTAACAAGTTCTCAACAAGTTCTTAATAAACATATACTACTAAAGGACTCTTTAATGTGGTGGTATTTACATCAATAGTGACTTCCATGAAGTTATTGCCTATCCTTACTTTTTAGAGGTGGGTTAATAGCAATTTCTTGAGAATCTGGAAAATAAAATCTCTACAAAAGAGTGAGTCTAAGGCTCAATGGGATAAATTCCTACCGAACTTATGAATTCAACAACATTTAACCAAACACATATACATTATATCTTCAGGAAACATAACTCATGCCAGAATTATCCAATACATTATAAGGAGCCAAGGTATCAACCTCTAAGTAATATCACAAAGCATTTTAATTGTCACACGATAAAAAACTATGATTTCCTTATGGCCTCAAGCTATCCTCATTAATCATTATAAGTTCATATCATAATACCATAATGTGTTCTAGCATTTCACAAGAATTAGTCCTTACATGATTTCAAATCATATTGTTACGTCACATTAAATCTTCCTCAATATTTCATAAAATAACAATTATAAATCATACTATTTGCACGGCTTCAAGTTATTAATAATCATATCACATGATCAAGTCATATTTTATCACATGCTAATGTACTCAAAATAATAATTCCAATAAACAACAAAATGAAGAATAGGAATGTAAATCTCCTTGTTACTCCTTTCGAGCCATAACCTACACAAACCTAGCCTCTTCCCTCTAGGCTCTCACCTTATGCCACTCACTACATATTGGAATACATAGGTCCAAGATCCAGTTCATATATCCCATCCCATCAATCTTATCATTTCACATTTCATTATCATCATTTGTCATCCCATGTCTTATGGGGAAATTTTTAAGTATTTCAATAGCATTATTACTCATCACTGTCATATCATGTGTTTCATTTTCTATCCATATCACAATCACATGTTTCTCATTACATTATCATGTTATTATTCATTCATGTTTCATCATCCTTATATATCTCATATCATTATCATTGTATATCACCTCTCATAGTTATCATATATCACATGCCAACTTTTAAGGAATTTTCCAACAAACAACATTCTTTAATCATATGGACCTCATTCCAACACATTATAACCAAACATATTCATTGTCATAATAACATAACAAATATCATGTTTGTTTGATAATATCAGTGTGTAGATAACATTTTATTACTATTACAAGCACATACTCTCAATCTTACTATTTTTATAGCTATCTATATTGCTTCCATAACCTTTATATATAAATAATTACTAGATTGTTTAATACTAACCTAGGAGTTACTTATTTAAGATGTGTTGTCCACTATATTTAATTTAGTTACATTTCAATTAAGTTTAGACTCAAGGAATTCAAGAGAGTTTTTAGAAAGAAAGAAGTTTAAACTAAAAAGAGTGAAAAAATTCTAGAGATGCAATTAGAATCATGATCAGAGTTGGGTTGGAAATTTAAGTAAAGTCATAGAAATTCAATTGAAAATGTGAGTCTACTTACTGAAATGAGCAACCTTTTCAAAAGTCCTCGTGATTCTACTCATCCTTTAGTTTTTGGGCTTATGATCATGCTCTTAATTCTACTTAACCTTCAGTTTCTGGGTTCATGATCATGCTCGCAATTTTATTCAGATAAGTAGGAATGGCAAGAAAGTAGCAAAAAATAGGGGAAAACAACTTCTAACTTTACACTATGTCATAAGAATTCAACACAACATATTTTTAGTACTTAGTCATGCATAAGACTCAATTATTTCAATAGAAAACTAACCATTCTATCATCAAATTTACTTAAACTCAAACTATGCCTCCAAATTATAAGTATCCATTTTCTTCAACTTGCATTATCATTTAATAAATCACAAGTAGTAAACACACTATAATTCACAAGGTAAGAATTACCCACCTTAGTAGTTGGAAACAAACAAACCAAACAAATCTCACAAAGATTTTCAATATTCTTCAAGGACACAAAAGAAGAGTTTATTAGCTTTCAAATTTTTCCAAGTATTTTTCCTCTTTAACTATTCCTATATGATTTGATTATAATTCCAATTAATAGAAACAAGTTATATCTAATAGATTCAAGCTCTAAAACAAAATAAAAACCATATTGATTCATGAGTTAAATAGTGATATGAATAGTGATAGCAAATTTCAAAAATTCGTAACTTAATTTTTGCTCCATGAATCAACAAGATTTTGATGCCAAATTGAAGAGGAAGAAGAAAGGAATTAATTGTAAAAATTTAAGAAATTATCATGGAAGGATGAAGGACTACCTGATGAGAGAAAGTGAGCATGTAAAGAAAGAAAGAGTAATCATGTAGAAGTTGTGATGTTGCTGGAAGCAACCAGTTTCAAGCATCAAAGAAGAGGGCAACTACCTCTTAAGGGGAAAAATGGAAAAGAAACTTGGTCAAGTCCCTTTGACTTACTCCTTAACAAGTTTGTAATTTCTTTTGTTTGGTGACTTTCCCAATTTCTTCACCTAAAGTCTAAAATTGACATGCTCACCAATCACCAATGGCCATGAAATTTTGATCCAAATTAGTTAAGTTAATTAGCTTTGTAATGACTATAAGTTTACACTCACTAGGCACTCATAGTCCTAGTTTCGATCTTTCTGAAGTTTCATGGAAATTAATTTCCAAAAACACAAATGAGCATCCAAATTATGAACTTCCACTTTCTAAAGACTTCTATTATTCATAAAATCTTTTTCCACTATGTCTGAGCTTTTCATTTTCCAAAATTTATAGTTTCCAATTCTCAAATTTTTTAAAGTTACTCTTTTTACATTTTCCCAAAAAGCCATTTGTTATCAAAATTCATTTTAGCAAATTCAAGATGTTACATAAGCTAAGAATCATTTAGTGCTTTTACTTGTCTTGCTCCCATTTTTACTACGTGCTTAAGCTGGCTATCATTGCTTCATATTCAGCCTAATTGTTGGTGATTTGAAATTTGAACTTAAGTGTGTCTTCAATTGTGACCCCGTTGAGCCCCTCAATAATTATTCCTTTCCAACCTCCATCCTTGTTTAAAGATCCATTTATAAATAATGTCCATACAAATGACCTATGATAATTCATACATTTAGGAAAGCCTCTAGTCACTTTTGTAACAAAGTTTGATAAGACATGAACCTCAATAGCTTTCATAGATTCAAATTCTACTCTATATTTAGTCAGTTCTATAGACCATGTCAGTAATCACGAAGCCAAATTTGGCTTTCAAAAGATCTATTTGTTCAGTTGATCAGTTCATATAATCACTTGATGGCTTTGAAAGTACAACTTCAACATTCTTGAAGCTCTAAGTAATGTATAGGCTAACTTTTCTTTTCATTTTTTTTTTTTGATATTGCAATTCTACACTAGGGAGGACTTTGCTCGTGAAGTAGATTGGATATTACAAATCATCTTGCCTCTAATCAATGCCAAACTAATTGCTTTCTCTATCATAGCCAAACAAAGATAAAGCCTTTCTACTAGCTCTAGCTTTGACAAAGTCAGTGGATTCACCAAATAATTCTTCAAATCTGCATATGCTGGCTCATAATGATCATCTGATTTGAACACTTGGGAACTTTTTAGGATTTCATAGAAGTGCAGACATTTGCCTACTGATCTGAACATAAACTAAGATAGAGAGTTATAATTCAAGTTTTCAACCCTTATACCTCTTTAATATTGGTTGAATTCTTCATTTCTAGAATATTCTGCCACTTTTAATGATTTGCTTCAATTCCTCTTTCAATTAACATAAAATCCAAGAACTTTACTACAATCGTGCCAAAAGCACATTTAATTAGGTTAATTATTATATTTTACTTCATTACTTGAAAATTTTCTTCTAAATCAACTATATGCTTATGATGATTGGTTAACTCAATAAGCATATCCATGTAGACTTCTAGATTCCTTCTAATCTGATCTTTGAAAACTTTATTCATTATTCTTTGATACATTGCTCTTACATTTTTTAATCTGATGGTCATCACTTTATAAAAATATATCCCATCATCAATGATGAAAGTTATTTTCTCTTGATCCTTTAACTGCATTAGGATTTTATTATAACTAAAAATGCATCATAGAAACTAAGGATTTTAGGAGCTTATTGATTTCAACTGCGATAGCATCCAACCATTCTGGTCTAGTCATCCTCTTTTTTTGTTGAACTAGTTTAACTGAAGAGTCGATAGCCAAGTCTATGGCAAACAATGCTAGGGTCAACACCCAGCATGCCAGCTGTTATCTAGGCAAATACTTTAGCATTATCCTTAAGGATCCTAATGAGCTTTTCTTTAAAATTAGTTTTCAAATTCAACCTAATCTTAATAGGCTAATCATCATTGGACCAAATATTCTTACCTCATCTAATTCTAACTCTATTTTAAACTCCTTTCCAACCCTTCATTCCTTAGATTGATAGACTCTAGAGCGATCATTTTCTATTTCTTCTAGCCCCTTTTCTATCTTTCTTTGCCATTCGTCCTGCCAATGCACCTCTGGCTTTCTTAGCCACTAGTTGTTCATCAAGGCTACTCATATAGCATTGTTGAGCTACTTGCTGATTGGTCCAAACTTGTCCCACATCAAACTTATACGATGTCATTTTGAGTGGGAAATTTCATTAACAAATGAAGTAAAAAAAAAGTAGCTTGTATGGTCATCCGAATATAACATTATAGTCCATATTTAGTATATCAACGATCAAAAACTCTACATCAATGCTAGAAATCAATGGAAGCACTCTAAGAGAGACTTACAGTGTGATTGTATCTAGAATGGGCATCTATTTCCTTAAAAAAATCAATTAAATTATCACAAGAATCCTTCTAAGATTCAAGTAAAAGGTTGAGTTGTTTTGTTATATTAAGGCACAAAATATTGTTGAAGCTACCTTGGTCAACTAATATTCTTTTAACCACAAAATTGTGAAAAATGGCTATAATTACCATTGGGTCATCATGATTATAATCAAAATCTAGCTGAAAATCATGTTCATCGGAAGAAATGATAGAATGAGTGTTGTATTTTTGATATTTGAATGGACCATATGTTATTTGCCTTTTAGGAAATGGAAATCAAACCTCTTTCTTCAAGCATGTAGTCCTCATTGTAGATCGGCTAAGCATCAAAACAATTTGTGATAGAGAAAGGCTATGCATGTAAGTATTAGTGGCCACTGATATGGTATAGTTGAATTTAATTAGTAATTGTAATCACAGTTCTCTGCTAGTTTGAAATAACAATCATAAACAATAGTCTACGTCAGGAAAATGGAAGATAATTAGAGTAAGAGAAATATTTTGTAAGTCAATCAAAATGTTGTACAAAGAGATTCATCTACACATACATGATGGATGAGATCATAAACAATTATTGGTAATAATAATTGTTAGCCTTGCTAACATGCTTTCTTTAGTTTTGATAATGAAAAACAATTTTAATTAATACCACAAGTTGACTATATGTTTTAGTGTTTGTTAATTTTGCAGGTTCAAAGTTGATCAAGTGATATTCATGAGATCCACATTAGATATAGGATTTTTATTGATTTTACTAGGATCCTTTGTAAGTGTGTTATACATTTTGATTCAATTAATCAAGCTTCTTAAACTAGTTAAATTGAAGAAGAAATAATTAAATTGAAATGAGCTAAAAATCTAAAGTTTTCTAAGTAAGACTTCAATTACACTTTCTGATGTGTTGCAAAAACTTATTGCACGTTTTAAAATTACCGCAAGCGCGCGGTGTAGTTGTAACAAAGAACCGACCAGTACGGGTCGATTCCTCAGGGAAGTTCTACTTCTTTTTAATTACCAAAACAGTTACAATTCAACTATCCAGACAGATTAAAAAT
>JANHAO010027132.1:0-10914 GCA_026873985.1 Saraca asoca | reverse complement strand
ATGCAAGAATTATAGAAACTGCTCAATTTGGCCGAAAATGCAGAAAATTGGAAAATGTTGCCAATTGGCACCAAATCATGAAAACACTCTAACATAGCTAGAATTAATTCATTTAGGCTCTTAAAATGCTAAGCATGAAGACAAATAAATATGTCAAATATTGTGTTATCAGACACCCCTAGGTACATGGTTAATATTTCACCCTCTCTTGGTTTGGAAAGAAGAGGCATTCAACCGAGGTAGGTTCTAAGTTCCTAGAATGCGATTTCACATTCTGGGGTCCACTCGAACTTCTTGGCTCTCTTGAGGACATCAAAGAAGGGAATACAGTTATTTGTTGCTTTTGAGATAAATCAACTAAGTGTGACGATATGTCCATTTAAGCTCTAGACGTCCTTTGGGTCGGAGGGAGAACACATGTTAAGGAGTGCCCTAATATTCTCCAAATTAGCTTTAATTCCTTTATTGTTGACTATAAAGCTGAGTAATTTTCCCGATGCTACACCGAATGTCCACTTGTGCGGATTCAGCTTCATTTGGTACCTTCTCAAGGTTAGGGACCTTTCATCAAGGTCATAGACAGGATCAATGAGTCATTTGGATTTCACGAGCATTTTGTCCACATATACCTCCATTATTTTGCCAATCTGATCCTGGAACATTTTATTCACCAACTGCTGATAAGTTACCCCTGAATTTTTAAGTCCAAAGGGCATCACTTTGTAGTTGTATACTCCATGATCAGTGATGAAGGAGGTGTGTTCCTCATCCTATGCGGCCATTGGGATCTGATTATACCCTGAGTAAGCATCCATGAAGCTGAGAAGTTTGTGTCCTACCGTTGCATGAACAAGCTAATCTATTCTTGGTAGAGAGAAGCTATCTTTCGGGCATGCCTTGTTAAGGTTTGTGAAATCGGTACATGTTCTCCATTTTCCATTTTTCTTCTTGACCAGGATAGGGTTTGCCACCCAGGTTGGATACTGTGCCTCTCTAATGAAATCATTTGCCAAGAGCTTGTCCACCTCTTCCTTAAGCGCCGCATAGCATTCAACGGTCATTGATCTTCTCTTCTAGCAAATCGGCTTGGCATGAGGATTGATATTCAACCTGTGTGACATTACATTCTGATCGATGCCTACCATGTCTTCATGATTCCAAGCAAAAACATCTGCATTGGCCTTGAGAAAATTTGCCAATTGTGTTTTCACGTCAAGGGCAAGCATTTTCCTACCTTGAGGCACCTTTCCTCATCTGTCTTGCTAACCGATACATCCTCTAGCTCCTCTACTAGTCTGGTGGCTTGTTCAGCATCAACTTGGGGGTCGAGGTCATCCCTTTCTTGGTCATTGGTCGGGGGTTTCCCCCAGACACTACATTTACCTTCTTGACTTGCGCCCCTAGTTTAACTACTTCTTTATAATAATGACAGGCTGTTTGTTGATCCCCTCGTATGCACCCAACTCCATTTGGGGTAGGGAATTTAATGGTGAGTGTCCTAGTTGACGTTACCATTTCAAAATCATTCATGGCAAGCCATCTCAGCACTACATTATAAGCTGAAGGGACAATCTATGATCAAAATATCTTCCATGATGTTTGCTTACCAATTGAGATCCCCTATAGTGAGTGGGAGATTAATTCTTCCCATTGGAAGCACTCCATCTCCAGTGAATCCATAGAGAGGCTCTGGGGATGGGTCTAGCTGCTTCGTACTTACGCCCATCTTGTGAAAGCATGCCTTATACATCACATTGATAGAACTCCCAATGTCTACCATTATCTTTTTTACATCCATATTGCCAACCTTTACCCTGACGACAATGGCATCATTATGGGGGTAATGGACTCCCGATGCATCCTCTTCTGTGAACGACATGTCATTCGTTGTGACTTTTGTCTTCCTGGTAAGCCTATAAATCTGGACATGGCTAGTAAGAAGGACACAGCCTGTTGCTTGTACATAGTGGTCATGTGAACGGTTAGATGTGCCCGTAACATGAGGCCCACTGTGTATGGTGAAGATGGTCCTCATGGATGGTCCTTCCTCGCTTTCAGAAGTTTGGTGATGCTGCGACGTGACCAGCTGGGGGCGTGGGGGTCATTGCCCCGAAGATCTCACAATGTAGTCTCTCAAACGACCTCTTTTGATGAGGTCCTCGATAGTGTCTTTCAGGGCCCAACAGTTCTACATATTGTGCCCTACTTCAGTATGATAGGCGCATAACTTGTTTTAGTTCCTCTTGTCGATCGGGATTTTGATGGGTTTGGATTTGCCAAAATCTTCACTGTACTTTTCCATCACATAGACCCTCTCTAGGGTGTCTAACAAGATAGTATAGGTTTCGTAGCGACGCTGGAGTTGGAATTGTTGGCTTCGAGCTTTCTTCGCAGTATGGTCTCTTGAGCTACCCTTTTGGCTCCCTTTGTCATTCTCGCCCCCACTTCTTTTTCTTCCCTTGGAGGTATCTGCTTCTTTTTTGCTAGTCAACTTCCTAGGGCTGAACGTTTCTTCCCAGCAGATCTCCTTGGTGGCCCGTTCGTAGAATTCACTTAGGCTTTTGACGGGGGACTTGTATATGTCCTCATACAGCTTCCCATCCTTTTTGGAGCCGTGTAGAAATTACAGTAAGGATGCTCTTGTCTGATGGGTTATCCACATTCCTGATTTCTTGCTAGAACCTAGTAATGTAGTCTTTGAGTGGCCCATCTTTCCGCTGAAAGACAGTGGCTAGGTGGCAAGAGGGAGCGAGTTGCCTCTTCAATGCCCCATATTGACTGAGGAACCTGGCCTGACAGTCTTCCCAACTCCTTATGCTATGGGTTGGAAGATTTCTAAACCAAGTTAGTGGTATTTCTCCAAGGGTTGCTAGGAAGACCTAGCATTTTACCAGCGGGTTAGAGGTTTGCAAGTCCATTTGGACATTGAATGCATCCAAGTGATTATATGGATCGTTGCCCCTATTGTAAAGGGGAACATTTGGAAACTTGAATCTGCGAGGAAGGGCCTCCATCTCAATCTGATAAGAATGTGGAGTCCTTTCCTTATGGGGCCCCTTAGTTTTCTCAGGATGCAGGGTTCCTTTCTAGTTGTTCCATTCTTTGGAGTAGTTCTTCAACCTTTCAATCCTGGCTTTCTACTAATGACTTGAAGCTTTTCAGCTCTTTTCTTCCCACCTATCGCGAGGGTGTGGATTGGAAGTCTTATGCTTCTTGCCATTTTCACAATCAGACGAGTCTTGATCTGTCTCATTCTCACTATCAACTTCGTGCGAGTTTTTGCTTCGGCATAAACCTTCTTCCTGGTCATCGTCTCCTCTGTCCTTCTAAACTTGGCAGGCTTCAGATCTTAATCATGAGTTAGAAGAATGGAGTGAATCAATTCGAGGGCACTCAACCCTGGTTCATTGATTGTGCTAAGATCCTGCTTGGTCACGTTCATTTTCAGGTAGTGGTTCCCTACCTTGTCTCAATGTGCTTTGTGCGTGCACTTAGGACAACACCCAGACTGCATTAGCTAGTTCCTTCATGGTGTTTTCCAACGCCTGCTGATGCTAATCGAGGGCTTCTTGGCATTGTTGCCAAGCTTGTATTTCACCAGTTTCGTGGGCTATTGGTTGGTTGTGGATAAGGGGAGCCACATCGGTGTTAACATCTATCATAGGGGCAGTTGCATTCTGCCACTGTATCTGACCTTCAGATTGACCGATGATAATTTTTGTACCTCTAATAGCATTTCCCCTTGCCATTGCACTTGAAAATGGCTTATCAGAGATCAAAAACAAAGAATATGTAGTGGGGGCCCTCCTTCTAGTGCCAAAATGTTGACATCAAAATTTAGTTAACTAGTTGTAGTTCTATGTTACCCCTGACTATGAATTATGGATGAAGAAAAATAGTAAAGAAAATCAAAGAAGGTAAGAAAGAAAGGTTACACCAGGAATTTATCGTGGTTCAGCTAAAGCTTGTTTGGACCCTACGTACACATTGCTCTTCTGTTATTCACTAAGTGGATGCTTTAAAAAAGTAGAATTACAATAGTAATGGAGCTTCTTCACAGGGAATACAGTGCATTCTCTGTACCAATAGAGTTTCTACATATATTTTTCCATATCTCTTTACAATGATCCCTTCCTTCCTATTTATAGAAAGGAGGGAGGTTATAGATGTAATTTCATGATCAACAGAATGATAACCCCCGCCTCTTAGGGCATTTAATGCTTGCCATCAAGTAATTAATGTTGGGCAAATCATTGTCGGTCTTCCAGGGAGCTGATGTGCAAGCTTGAGCTTTAAGTTGTCAACCGGGATGTATGCTTTAAATTGCTGATTGGATTCCATACGAGTGTCCGTTGGTGGTGAGCAAGTTAGGATTGAGCGTATTTATGATCCCGGTTGGCCCTCATCCTCCTCAAGTGTATCGTTATCTCTGGAAGGTAAGTTTCTTGTTCAGGGGCTCGAGACCTGCTCAGCGATCCACACCCTCCTATCTATAGCTCTACGATTTGTTTGCAACTGATGCTAGGATCTTTGCTTTGTGAATTAGGACTCTGGCTTGGGCCTTTTTCTTGGTTGATGGCGTCTTCCTTCATGCTTCGAATGCCCATGATCACTCCTCCGGATAATGCCTGTAACATGTTTTTTTAAGCTTTTTTTCATGAATCGATTTTAACAGTTTTCACAAGTTTTTCAACATGAATTAATTCGTGAATCACTTCATAGAGTGTAAAATGCTTTTTATTAAACTTTCACTTGTGATAAATTATTTTTAAAATTTTTTTCAAAAATATTTGAGTTTAAATCATCTCAAGAGCTTTATTTGCTTCCTCAATTTATTAATTTTAAGAAATATATTTGTATCAAGATTTGAATCGAAATTTACTTACAAAACATCCTAAACAAAAAAATTTACTCCTAAGTGATATTATGGATCTTCTTAATCATTTTTACTTTGAACTCTTTTTGATCTTATTTTGATCCTACAAAACAAATATCAAATATGAAAGAACATCATCAGGTATAAATTATTCTTAACATCAAAACCAAATAGAGAAAGATGATAACAAGGTAATCATATCAAAGTTGTTAACAATCCCATTAGCTAGACTAATAACGCTAACAACATGTTGATGTACTATGTCTCCTAAAATTTTGGTTATTTCCTTACTTTTAGTTTTTCATTCTTATCATTGTTGAAAATTTAGTGATAGAGTTTTTCTTTTGAGTGTAGTTTGGTTTAGCTTTGGTATCTTTCCCAAGATCGTGCAAGAGCCAAGTGTGGGGGGAATTCTATGTACATAATTTAAACACAATTTTTATCCCTTCTATACTTATTATTTTGTCATAATTTTGTGCTGAATTGGACACTTGTGATTAGTTTCTTGATTTGGTAAGTTTTGAAGCTTAATTGGATAATTTGACATTATTTTAGGTTTTTTAGTGTATCTAGAGTTTTGCATTTTGATTTTAGGTGATTCTTATGTCTTTGGAAAGCTAAGAAGAAGCTAGAAAAATTTTATGCAAAGTCTTAAGCTCAATTCAACCATTTAGAGGGTCAAATTTAGCTTAGAAGCCAATATAGAGTGCTAACTTGCTGACTTAGAACCAATCTTGGTATTTTGACCATATTTGGAGCTCTATACCTCAATTCAGTGGAAACCTAAGCCCATTGGATAGCTAAAATCAACCTCTACAACTTTCATGAGGAAACATGGTCAAAACACATCATTTGAATAAGTTTCAAGGTTATGATTCTAAGTGATAAAGTTTATTATGAATTGGACTTCTCTATAAGATTGTTTCAGTTTTTAGCCCATAAGTTGAGTTAGGAATCAAATTTTCAAGAAATGTTAGGGCCATTGGGATGCTAAGAGATAGGGATACAACTTCTATGAGGGGACCTAAGTCCAATTGTACATCGATCTAATTCTAATCAATAGCCAAAGTGAGAGGAAAGATGTAGAGTATAATATTGTGAATTCAGTAGTCTTTTAGGGACCTTTCATTTCTCTCATTTTTGTAATAAAGGAAGAGCTCTTCTAAGGCAAAAACACTAGTCTCTTTTAGGTTTTCTCTTTTATTTTATTTTTGTTTTAGTTTCTTTTGTATTATGTAGATGATCTTTTCTTTCAATCTATTGGAAATTCTGCTTTAATTTTCTTATTGATTGTGAGATATGTTTCTTTTGTCGATTTATTCTAAATTTGATTTCTTTATTTCTCTGATATAATGAAATTAATTGCATTAAATGATTAGTTAATGTGGCCATTTCATTGACACTTTAATATGATTAATTGCTGGCTAAACTTTTTTAATCAAAGTTCTTTATGACTATTTAGTTTGAGTAGAAATAGGGTTTTTGTTTGTGCACTGGTAATTATCAATTATTTTAGAGAAATATAGGGTGATTGATGAATTTGTTGCTAGAGTGAATTGCGAATTAGTTGTACTCTTTTCTAGTTCCTAATGCTATAGTTGAGTTGGTTGGGATGCTGGGCTTTGATCAATTTTGGAATAAAGGTAAACTTGAGTTGTTGGGCTCAATTAAAGAAATTATAGAGAAATTAGCAATAATTAGTTTTGGTGTTGGGCCTAATTTAATTCTGGGTTAAGCAGTCAAATAGAAAATGAAACTTTTTTCTCTATGAGTAACCACTAAATTAAATGCAATAGTCATTTGGATTGAAGTTTTTTGACTTAGAGTTCCCTTTCTATATTTAATTTTCATTGTTTATGTTGTTGTCAATTGCCTATTTCTACATTCTAATTAGATAATCAACATTCCTCATGTCTTTTACTTTTCTACATTGAATTAATCATCAATCATGTGAATCGACTTAGACTCATCCTACATCAAGTTGGGGTAATTTAGCTTTGTATCTTTACTGGTTTTAACACTCATTGTCAGGCATAAAAAAAAATTCCTATTGTGCAAAAAAATTTTTTATTAAAATTATAACTAATTAAAATGAGAAAAAAAATTAAATTTTTGAGTCTTAATTGAAGGAGTTATCATTTTATGCATTTCCTACATATATAATTCATAAAGAATTATTATTTTTTATAAAAATTGCAATATTTTATTTAAAAATTATAACTTTAAAAGTGACCTTTCCTAAAATTTTTCTAAATACACTCGGAAGCACCACCGACGAAAAAAACATCTATATTCTTATTCAAACTACTAAACGTCCTTTCACTAGAAAATATTTGTAGCCGATTAATCCATAGATTTGTTTGAGAAACGCGTCATTTACGGAATCCATAGTGAACACATAAGTTGTGTCTAATCATGTATTTCCACCCTTTATTCTCAAGTCAAAAGAATTATATCATGGTGCAATTTTTTACAAGTGTATCAACCTACCTCTTACCATTTCACTTTACTTTATATTTTGAATAATATATTCATCCATATCCTGTAACACCATATTATATATATCTATATATGTAGTGAGAGAGAGAGAGAGAGAAAATTGTTTCTTCTACTGCTATGAAGATGAGAGTATAGATTGTTTGGTGGGTTCATGGTAGCTAATGGTTGTTATAAGAATTGTGCAGAAGGAATGGAGTTAGAGCTGAGAAATTTACTGGTTGAACTCACTATATTTTAAATTTAATGCATGGATGATAAGTATGGATAAATTTGTGAACTATTTCTAGTCAACTTCACCATTATTAAAGAAATATTTTCAATAAACATTAATTTTACTTATCCATTTGAAAATCATAACTAATTATATATAGTGTTTTCTTTTTTTTTCAGAAAATGATGGATTTTGAATTTGTACATTTGTTATTATTAATTTTGAGAAAAAAAATTACATTTTCTCTAGAATTGTTACAATTCATTGTTTTGGGTGCATTTTTTTAACCACAGTAGTTACAATTAAAACGTTTATTAGAACTCTAAACAGAATAATTTGTAAAGCCGAAAAGTTTGGCTCCTCATGTCGCAACCCAAGGATTACTCCGAACTCGTGTCAGACGGCAAAGACTAAGGTGCACACTTTTTTGACCAGGTTGGAAGTATATATCTGTGAACCATTTCAAATTAGCTCTCACCTCTCATTGAACTCACAACTCATGGCCATTCAATTTGTGCTTGCTGCAAATGCAACTGTGTACCTGCTGCTCTTTTACATCCCTACCGCTGCCATAGCAGCAGTACTACACCATAACATAACACTGACCAATTTTCTCAACTTGCCTTCAAAGATCACATCTCTGATCCCAATCATATCCTCTCTACAAACTGGTCATCAACTTCCCCAGTTTGCAATTGGATTGGCATCACTTGCGGTTCTCTCCACTACAAAGTTACTGGCCTCAATCTTTCTCGCATGCATCTTGTTGGCACCATCCCTCTTCATCTTTGAAACCAATCCTTTCTTGCTAAGTTAGATCTTTCTAACAACAGCTTTTACGGTTCCCTTCCCAATGAATTCGCTCAATTGGGAAGGCTCAAATTAATTGTTCTTGATGCCAACGACTTTAGTGGAGAGATCCCTTCATGGTTTGTTTTGTTGACAAAACTTCAAGTCTTGTCTGTTAGGCATAATGGTTTGTCGGGTACAATCCCAGCATCCTTATTCAACATAACTTCATTGCGATATCCTAATCATAGTGGTAACAAGCTTATCGGAATTCTGCCCATCAGTATCTTCAACTCTTCTTTACAATTCAGTAGTGTTGGAGACAACTTAATCTCAGGCTCTATCCCTCACATTATTTTGAACAATTCACCACTTCAAATTATTTCACTTCCCATCAACAATCTTTCGGGTGAACTCTCCAATCATATCTTCCACCACCTTCCTAATTTGCAAAAGCTTTACTTACATCAAAATCAATTTTCTGGTAATCTTCTACTCAGCTAATTCAATTGTAAGCAGCTGAAAATACTAGCTCTATCTTCTAATAGATTCGAGGAATATATACCCCAAGCGATCGGTAACTTGACAATGCTTAAGATGATCTATCTCGCCTATAATAATTTTTATTAAGGTATGATTCCCTCTTTTGTAAACGGTATTATTTTTAATTAGGTAAATATAATTGCAATCAAAATTTCTAACTCTCCTGCCTTATGTATGATCAGCATTGAAAATTACAAATACGACTTAATTTTATATGAGAGCTATGTTTAGGTGTAATTAATTGAATGAGTAGAATATAAATGACTAAAATTTCAACACTAATCGGAAAAGTATAAAATTTAACTCAAACTATTTTGGTTAAATATTTATAATTCAGTTCGTATGAAGTTGATTGCTAGTATTTAAGTTATTGTTAGTCGATGACAGAGGTATTGTTACTTTGCCTTTTTCTTCTTTGAGTGGATACTACTTTCTTTTCCTTACCTATAGCTTACACTGTACTTATTATTTCACAATACTTTCAAGTGTAAAATTTATATTAAGATATTTTGTTAGAGTTTAAGTTTCATCTATTGTTAGTTTAAAACAATTTACATTATTAATAAATAAAAAGATGTCATGTAATTAATAAATTAAGAGTCTTTACTAGAAAAAAAGGAAAGCAATAATCTTCCTAATATTATAATAGTCATAACACTCACCCTTGTTCAAATGTCACTTTATAATGTGGGTCTTCCACTAACAAGAGGGATCCAGTGAGAAGAATTTTTAATTTTCTTTTTATTTTCTATTTCATTTGGAACTTTGGATTTTTTTTATTCTTCATCTAATTTAAAATATATTCTCTTTAAATTTTCATATTATCTTTTAACTCTACAAAAAAAAAGGAATTTGGTCACCGAAAATAGCGACCGAATTTTTTCAGTCACTAACTGCGACGAAATTGCCACTACTTTATGCCTGAATGGCTTAAAAAAAATTAGAAAGTATTTGATGGTTTAGAGACCGAATCAGCGACCGAATATTTCGGTCGCAAAGTTTGTGGCCGCTATTCAATAACAGTCAGGTCACAAATAATGAAAATTTTAAATTTTTTTGGGAAAAACATTTACGACCGAATATTTCGGTGGCCATATTAAGTCTTGAACCATTAGCGACCGAATTTTTTGATCACAATTTGGGGAACCGGCATAGCCGGTAGCCTGTCACTGGCCTCCATTTCTTTTTCCTATCTTCTCTTGCCCGATTTTTGCCCTAACTTTTTTCGTCTTTCTCTGTCTCGTCCCGGCTCACCCTCTCTCTCCTGGTGTTTCCTTCTTCGTTGTCGAGCTCTATTCGCCCGTTCGAACTCCGGCAAATCTGGTGAACTTCCTCATCCTTCGACCTCCTTCTCCCTTCGCGTGGAGCTTTGCATCTTCCTCCTTGCGCCATTTTATTCACGGTATGCTTTAATCTCAAAATCTATTTGTTGTTTTCATTTTCATGTAATCTAGTTTGTGTTGGTTTCTGTTAATTGAAAATCATGTAATCGAGTTCACATGCTATTGTGCTAAACTATGACTATGAAGTCTATGTTGCTGTACTACCTGATTAGTAGCTGATCGGAACAGGTATTTGTTGAATTAACCTTCATATGAAGTGTTATAATGTACTGAATAATTAAAATTTAAGCACTTGGGAAATAGGTTGTTTGTCTTGTGAGAGTGCATACCCCCATATCGTATGGTATTAAGGATTCTTCTACAAAAAGGTAGTACACAACATTATGGATTTGTCAAGTAAAATATTTAATACAAGATAATGTTGTCTGTAGTGTTGTCTTGTCTGCAACATACGTCCTGTTTACGGTGTTGTCCACAAATTGGAAATAGGAATGTCTCTAACTCTTTTTGAATGATAATGTTCCAATATCTCCCTAAAATCCAGTTGCAAAACCAATTGATATAACAAAGTAAAACAACACCTTTTCATATTTCTGTTCCTGGTGGTCTGTAACTTGAAATTCATGGTCACCGCTATCAGTGGTTTTACTGTC
>JANHAO010027131.1:0-11017 GCA_026873985.1 Saraca asoca | reverse complement strand
ATTTGATTTTAAATATATCTTTTTTTATTTTTTAGAAAAGTTTCAATGCAAATTTTTAAAATAGAGAAGAGATTTATATAATTTTATCAAATAGGAAGAGGTTAGTATTTTTCTTAAATGAAAGAATTGAAAAAAAAAAACAAAAAAAGGGGAATTGTAAAGCTTGAGGAGCTACAAAGTCCTGTGTTTAATTCCAAGCAGGGCTTCCGAGGTGATTTTCCTCTCTCTCTCTCTCTCTCTCTCTCTCTCTCTCTCTCTCTCTCTCTCTCTCTCTCTCTCTCTCTCTCTCTCCCCTTTTTACATTCATTCTATAGCTTAGGGTTTAGAACTTGGGTTGACAAAATTTTATCATTAACATTTTGGTGCTAGAAAGAAGGCCCTAAACTACATTCATCATTATTTTCTAATGGCTAGAGGAAGAATCACCAAAAGTTTAGATGCTGTATTTGGCCAACCAGATGTTCATACAGAACATCAAAAGGATCCAGTTCTCCATGTAGGCACTTCCGCTATCCCCATCGCAAGTGTTATCACCAACATGCCACCAGCAGCCTCACACTAACTTGATATCATTGATAGAATACAAGTATAGCATCAGAATCACAAAGCACTAGAGAAAACAAGAAGATAGATGGCTGAGGTGGTTAGGGCATTAACTTAAGCATGAGCCTAGGGCTCACAAGAGCAAGTTAGGGGTGCTGTGCAGAAAGAAGCTCTCCAACCATTACCAAAAAGATCTCAGGAAGAGGGGCCAGCCAGAGAAGAACATCGGCATACTCATTGAGCTCACTCCACCAACGCATGGCCAAGGTTGGAGGTCCACTGAGTTCATTAGGAAGATAAAGGAGACCATCAGTGACATAGGGGTTTGCATCAAGTTGGAAGCTCAAACAGGATCAATAGGAGACATACCTCAGATCAAAACTTGTTAGGCCACGAGCAAAGAAAGCATAAGACTCCAAATCGCCATAGAAAGAAGAGCCAACCATCTCCCAATCATTGATCTGAGACTTAAGATCACATGGTAAAGGAGTTACTTCAAAGGGTAAAGCAATTAGAATAATGCCTTCAAACTCAAGACTATCAAGATTGTTACAATGGGAAGACACCGTTCACCAGGGAGATCGAGAAAGAGCTTCTCCCACATAGGTTCAAAGTTCCCATTTTTCCACCATACAATGGGGATAATGACCCATACAACCACTTGGATGCATTCAACATACAGATGGATCTTCAAACAACCAATTCTTTAGTCAAGTGTCGTGTTTTTCTAACCACTTTAGGGGGCTTAGCTCAAACATGGTTTAGGAATTTCAAAGCTTGTAGCATTGATGGTTGGGAAGAATGCCAAAGGAGATTCCTTAATTAGTACAAGACATTGAGAAGGCAGCTCATACCACTCTGCCACCTCACGACAGTCTTTTAGCAAAAGAATGAATCACTGAGGGACTACATTACCTAATTTAGACATGAGGTTAGTAATGTAAAAAACTCATCAAATGAGAGCATTTTAACAGCAATCTCAGAAGGATTCCACAAAGATAGGAAGTTATATGAGAGCATATACAAATCTTTAGTAAAAGACATGGAAAAATTCTATGAATGAGCTATCAAAGAGATTAGGTGGCAGGAAACCTTTGGCCTTAAGCCCAAAGATGAGGCAAACAACTCCAACCAGAGAAAAAAGAAAGACAATACCAAAAACAACAAGGAAGGTTATGATGATGACCCCAAAAATCAAGTCACAAAGAAGGCCAAAAATGAGTGATCTCAGCTTAAAGGTTGCTATGACAACTATAGTGTCCTATCAGATACTCTGAAAAGTATTTTCGTGATAGAGAAGGATAGGGAGAATTTCAAAAAGTCTAACCCCATAATGACTCCCCATAAGTTCAGAAATGTAGAGAAGTACTATGCTTATCATGATGAATTCGAGCATAATACTTCAAAATGCAAGCCACTTAAAGATGTAATTGAGGACCTGATTAAAAAATGTTATTTACGAGATTACGTGGTGTGACCTGTGGAGCAGGGACCTCAATAGCATTAGTAATCTGTGCAGCAACAACCCCTACAGACTCCTAAGTAGGAGGAGGCACCCTCAGTAAGAACTATAATCACCATTCATGGTAGGCCACACATTGCAAGTACTTCAAATAGGCCTCATGAACATTACATGTGAGAAACAAATCATGTCCTACTCACGAGACATGGTGGATCTGAAGGTCATGCTAAAAAGGCAAGAGCAACCTTGGACAACATCATCTTTACAAAAGAATATGTGTGAGGAATATGTTTTCCCCATAATAACGCAATGATTATTTGAACCAAAATCAACAATGCCGAAGTATGAAGGATTATGGTTGAAATGGGCAGCTCAGTGAATGTCATGTACAAGGGATGTTTTAAGCATATGTGCTTGAGTACAAGTCAACTGAAGCCTTCCCTAGAGCCCTTGTATGGCTTTATAGGAGATGCAATACTACCAATGGGGTAGATTAGGCTCCTTGTAACTCTAGGAGATTCAAAACACCAAGCAACCATCTTAGCAGATTTTCTAATCATTGACTGCCCCTCAGCCTACAATGTGGTACTAGGGTGACCTACAATGAATGACTTGGACATGGTCACATCAACCAAGACATTTGTAATCAAATTCCTGACCCCCAATGGGATCGGATATGTGAGAGGTGAGCTGTATATAGCTCGACACTACTACAAAGAAGCAGTTAAATGGGAGGTGAGAGGGAAGAAGATTAATATGGTTTTTGGTAGAGAAACATGACCTACGAGCATAATAGGCATCAATCATGACCTCAATCCCTATAAGGTGGATGCAAACAGAGTAACCACCCTAATGGAGGAGCTCAAAGATAAGTTAGTGAGGTAGATGCTAAAAGATGCCTCAAGCTGGGAAAAAACTTGTCTCCAAATATAAAAACCCAGCAAGTCAAATTCCTTAAAGCAAACTGTTAATGATGGAATTTGGCTCTAGTCTGAACTCTAGTCAATAGTGAATAGTTCTTGAACCCTAAACTGTTTCTTAGTGAATCGCATGAGAGGAGGAAGAGAAGAAGATGACAAAGAGGAAGGGAGGGCTAAGAGGAGAATAACTACTGGAAAGGTAAGGTGAATTATGGCGACTAAATACTATTAGGCAAGGTTGTCTATAGGACCTCACCTTTGAATCCTAACTATATATTGAGATCTTGTACTTTCATAATACATGTATATTTATGAAGTATGAAATATTTTACGTACTTTGAGTATATTTGAAATCACATGTCATGTTTCTTATTTTATATGTTTGGGAAAATTTTATAGTGTGGAAGCATGTTCTTTTCTAGTTTCAACTCCTATATAGATTTAAACTTTGTTTTTGTTATATCTATTAAAATTAACTTCTTCACTTGTTTGAATGGAATCCTTTTGTTTGATGAGTTATGGATTTTGAGTTTTAATGATTTTGAGACTAAAATTTTCAATGTGTAAGATGTTTCATAAAAAAGTACATAGATATGTTTATACTGGATTTCATTTTAATATAATTGTGATTAATCATTGATTCCTAGTGAATTATTCACTCATTAGGTTTCATTGAAACTCACCCTTTCTTTATTTTTAAAATGTTTTGTTTTTAGAGCCTTTGATCTTGACCTTCCTTCAACTCATTAAAATTGACATCACCAATCCAAGCTACAAGTTGAACCAACCTTGTTGGAGGTTAAAGACAATGTTTGGAATATTATAGGTTGACAGTTATGGCATGTATTGAGTTTGCATATGTGTGTATATAGATTTTGTATAGTATGTATACGTTAGTTATTGTAGGTGCAGGTTTTATCAAGGGCTTCTGACTTTGGCAAACATCTAAAAGACAAAGAAAACTCTACTAGATTTATGTTAAAATCTTTTCTATAAAAAAAAATTTAAAAGTATTTTTAGATGATGTTTGGAAGGCTCTTCCATATAACTTAATAAGAAGTATGCATTGACAAAGTGTGTGTTAGGCTTGTTGGAAGTCTCCACCAAATAACTTCCTACACTAGTTGTGCCTTAAGTTGGGGCGCAAAATTGTTGTTTATCAAATATAAATTAAATAACTTTTAAGATTTTCAGTTAAATAACTTTTAAAAATTATCTTTTAAAACTTTGCACATGAATTTAAATATAGAAAGAATCTTGTAGAAAAAAAATTTGTAAAGTTTATTTGAAAAAGTTTGACAGATATTACAGATTTTATGTTAATGCTTTTAAACTAACATATTAAATATGAATATAATATAGAAGCAAATGGTATAGATATAACATAACATATTTTGTTTTTGAACAAAAATATTTTAAAATAAATTATGTTTATAATAAAAAGTATTGGTACATTCTCCCTCTATTTTTCAAAATAGTTATTATAAAAACTATAGTCTAACATATATTAAATAACTAACATAAAATTGAGCTCTTATTAGAGAAAATTTGTTTATTGGATGTAAAATATACTTTTAAGGAAAATCTATTATAACATTTATCTTCCAAAGACTAAAATGGATCCACATAAGCAAAATAAACTATCAAACCAGATTTTATCATGCCCCAATTCTCGATATGTGACCAGCATAGAAAGTCACTTAAGGGTGACTCCCCACAAGTCTAAACTATGCAATAAAATCCTTGATGCTGCACATCTCCTATATAGAGAGAGATCAAGCAATTGAAAACTGTGCATGACAAGTTGGTAATTTAAAAACAACACTAACACATTTATTAAATACTTTATCATATTCATAACAAAAATTTGATAGAGTTTCCCTTGTTTTTCAGACCCTGAGCATTAGACCAATATAACAATTGAGGGCTACACACCTTACTCAAGACTTGTACTAGCAACATAATGCAACTCAAGCCCAGATATCACAATGCACACAATTTACTGGGCAACATTCACAACTAACTACCAAAATACCATCGTCAACATGTCTCTTTGCTCCTCAAAAAAAGCCTACTCAGTCAAGGAGCATATTTAGGTCCATATAGGTGAGGATTAATAATGGAAATAACCTCTAACTCTGAAAATATTTAAAAAAATAAAGTGAGTTTTTTAGAAACCTAGAAAGTGAATAATTCTCTAAGAAACAATGGTTAGTTACAAATCATATCCAATTACAGTGCAGTATAACATACACACACATAGACACACACACACACACACATATATATATATATATATATATCAGTTTGTAAAACATCTTACGTGTAAAATACAAAGCAAGGCATAACATTTTGAGAATACTTATCATAATGAAAAATGAAAGAAAATATTAGAATCTTTCTTACCTCACAAATAGTCGAGTATCAAAAAAATTCAAAATTTTCATATATAGTTGGAAGCTAATGGTCAATTCCTAAAGGCTACATTACCTAACAGAAATCAATCATTGTCATTCTCCTTATTTCCTCCAATAGATATTTTCCTTTTATTTCTCCACTAGATTCAATTCTATTCACAAGTGCACTTAAGGATTTTTTAAAAAAAATTTATAATTTTTCATTAAAAAAATCCAATGATTTTAATAAGTTGATATATATAGTACTCATTGATAAAAGAGAACAAATCAATTTCTATTGCTTTACATACCTAACACATAAAACAAGGTATCAACTTCTATTGAATATACATATCAATTGTAATATCAGAAATTTTCTCTTTCAAATATAAATAACATATGAAAAATCCAATTCAATACATAAACTTAGCATTTAACATTTTAATCATTATTCTAAACTTCAAGACCTTCATCATCAAAATATAAAATAAAAAAAATACCAAAACTTCCAATGATACTATTCTCATAGAAAATAGTACTGCCACTTACTAAATTTAAAGAGTAATACTTTTACTGCAAACCATAATGAGACTTCCATCACTTCAAAAATCTTGATAACGTAAATTCAAGTTTAACAAGTTTAAAATTAAATTTTTGAATTATAAATTGTATAAATTGGAATAAATTATCCACTCTCCTTGAAGGACAAGTAATTATAAGTTGTCTCTTGACTAATGTTTTCCAAAGTGGCTTTGTCCAACAAATTCATCATCCCTAATAATTGGCGTCAACGAGCGGAACAATTGCGGATCAGCAGCAGGGCAGCAATAGTACCGACGAGCAAGGGAGTAGTTTGGAAGCAGGGAGACGGCGCCAGCGAACCAAATAAGAGCTGATCGGAGCGGGGTGCAAGCTGGCCAGAGATGGAGGTAGTAGAATGGAAGCTAAACCAAAAGGGAGACCGGAGCTGAAGCAGAGGACAAGCAGGCGATTGGCTGCTGAGCAGGGGCGATCGAGGCTTAGCCAGGGCAGCAAGGAAGAAGGACCGGAACTGATGCAGAACAGCTTCCGGTGGAAATAGAGCAGCAGCAGCAGCACGGAGTCGAAGAAGGAGTAAAAGCAGCAATAGCAGCTCGGAGAGGGTGACCGGAGGAGCAACGGCAAAGATCGGAGAAGAGAACCGATTGCTGAAAGAGCAAAAGAAGAAGCAGGGCTCTGTAGAGCAGTTCGAGAGAGAGGGACCAAGTTTTATCTGCAGTGTCAGCAAGGAAAAAAGGAAAGGAGAGAAAAAATATAAACAAGGATAAAGAAAAGGGAAATTTACATTTTAACTCAGAAAGAATATAACGAAATAATAATTTGTTTGTATTAATTCCTATCACAACCATAATATAATTTAACTAATATACTTATCAATTTAAATTAGTTTTTCGTATTGTTTATTTTTAAGCATCATAGTATAGTATAGTAGATGTTACAAATTTCAAGTGAAGAAACTAATGGTCAAATGATTTGATGAAAACATTAAACAGAAAATACTTATTTGATATAAAATATATATCAAAATACTGGTTTATTCCAAAAAGAATAAATAATTATCTGTTTACTCAAGATAAAGTTGATTATAACACATATTCTTATTTTCATTAATTTTTAATATCTTAAAAATTAAAATATAATTTTTAGTGTATGTAATTCTGCAAACTAACGTATGGATGACAAAATATAACAACTAACTTTTTCTCAACAAGTGAGAATAAATATAGATGTTATAAATTGAGTATATAAGTATTTTTCAGTAAAACTTTCCCTCTTCTTTCATCTAATGAATAAGTAGCTGCTACAAAGTTTACGCCTGTTAAAAGGAGTCAAACTTACGACCAGCTTGAGGAGCCCGTTTAGCCCCAATTCATGACTGGATTAGATTGAAGACATTCTACGCACTAAGACCAGGAAGTGAATATGAGAGACCACAAAGCCTATCTGCATCAAAAACACCATCACCCTATCTGTTGTGCCCTCGAAAAACCGACTTGGAGGTTCCGTCATTTTGCGTTTAAAAGTATTTTTTTCTCCCACGCTAAAATAAAATATTTTATAAAAGTTATAATACTTAACCTTCATTTCCCAAAAAAAAAAACGATTTTTGTAAAATTAATTATCTCAAAATTAATTCTTCTCAAAAGTGAAGTCTTCACGCGTTGTCCAAAAAAGCTTAAATTTTGGAACTTATTCTTCAACTTATGTAAATGTTTATATCTAAAATTTATTCACGCCGTCTTTTTAAGATTATGAGTATCAAAAATCTATCTCCCCGTCTTTGTGCCTTCTCTCTCCCCGTCTTTCTGCCTTAGTTTATGGTGAGTGTTTTTAAGAGAAGTCTACTCCCACATTTAACATAAACGTAGAAATATCACTATCCTCTAACAGAGGACGCAAGATTCACAGTAGATTAAAATTTTTGTGAGAAGAAATGAAATAGAAAAATAAGAAAATTTTTATAGGTAGTTTCTCAATTATTTTCAGTGACAATAGTACCAAATATGATTTAAAGTATGAGTATGACTGATTCATACCAATATTCTTTTGTATAAAATAAAGCTTAAAATGTAACGTTTCTTCTTTCAGAGACAATATCCTTATTAGGTTTAAAATTTGTTTACATAGAAGAAATACATTAAAACAATGGTTCCAAATTGTAATGGTGGTTACAATTAATGATAACTATTTTGCAATATTTGCAATAAAAAAAATGCAGATAACTTTTATTGTTGTAATACAAAATTATGATAAAATATAATTGTAAAGATGACACAATCATAATATTACATGCAACATGAAGATTGTGGACTTATATAACACTACAACAAAATCCTCTTTTTTTTTTTTAATCAACACATAATTTGCAATTGCCATGGTGAAGTTGTGGATAAAAGGCACAAATCATGGAACTATTCATGATTTTTATCATATGCAAACTGGTTTTCTTAATTCTACAGACAGTCAAATTTACCTTTGATGATTAATTTAACGTATGATTAGGATACAATTAATTAATTTACATGATATTATCTTTGTCAGAAATAGTTTTAATAATCTCTCCACCCAAGACTTTCACTGTTTCACTGCAGTATATAATTATTTTATTGTCAAAAATAGTTTTAATAATCTCCCCACTCTAGACTTTCATAGCAGTAACACTCAAATGTAAGAGTCCACCGTCACACCGTATCTTCTCCCTCATGAGGTTAATTTCGATCACGCGCAAACACAAAGTGAAAATATGTTGGATTTTGAAACGAGACACAGATTAATCTGATAATGATTGCCAAGAAATGAAGGCAAACACAAAAAATCAACCTAAACTCACAGAAGATATCGCAACTAAACTTGAAAAACATTAACTCAAACAAACTTCGGCCAAATTCTTGACACTCACCTTAGTGCAATTAGTTGGCTTGAAAGATACAGTCCCCTTTTGAAGTTCATACCCAACAAAGAAATTCATCTGAGTTAAGTTTCCATAAATTCCTTTATCAGTCAGAATGAAAGGTGCAAAAGCAAAGCAAACCAGTTCATCGGAAAGCCAAAAGAAAGTGTTCACTGGATTCAACTTAACATCAGCACCTATAAAATGAGCCGTAATGATCGCAGCATCAAAGCTCTTCGACGTGGAACTATAACAAAGACTTATGACCGGATATGGATTCTGAGCACGTCTTGCCTTGATCTGCGCTGCCACTTCTGCTTCCAATTTGTTGTAACAAGCTTCAGCCAAAACAGTCAAAACCGCCCCGGTATCAATTATCATGTTTGCTTCCTTCCTTACCGCGGCATTTTCACTTACAAAATCCGATCTCTTTGCGCCTACACTAAAACCTTCCAATGTAAGGTAATAGAAAGTGCCTTTTTATACCATGGGAGTAGACACTGAACCAGCACCAGAAACCACTGCATTTTCTCCAAAATTCTTTTGAAGCAAGGATAATTGAGAAAGGTTAGAGAGAAATTCTTCTTAAAAATATTATTTTAGAAATATTATTTTGATTACTTTGCTTGGTTTAATCTTAAACATAACAGTATTAATCTTTCCTAATATATTAATTAATTAAATATATGAATGGTTAATTTTAATTTTACAGATATTATAAACTAAAAGATTAATTGAACCATATAAATACATAAATTATATAGAATATGAACCTTTATTGAATAGGTACTTTCTAGAATGTCAAGTTTAATATTCCAACAAATTCATTTTGCTTGCAATGTTCGAGTCCAACGGCCGAATGAAGCAATAAGAAAATTTCCCACCTATTGACAATGGTGCCAGCATTGCGGTGTCCGCATCCGATAGTGGTTTGAGGCAATGGCACGGCTTGGCCAGAGGTAGAGCCCAAGGTGATAGTCTCTGAGGCAAGATTTCCCCCTGTGAACGACCCGTCACCTTGAATGGTGGGGTGCCGACGAAATAAGTCATGAGGTATGCTCCGTTGTTGATGTGGGAAACCTAGGATTGAGCCGAATCTTGGGCAAGGGATGGATGTTAGGAAAAATCTAATATGTGGGCAGCATATGTAAATTAAATGTGTGTATTGCTATTTTAAAGTATAGCCCATTTTTATGTGATCTAATAAAATTTAAGAATTGGACTAAGGAGTATTAAGGTATTATCGAATTAATGTATAGAGATTATATGATAATTTCTAATTTGATGACGGGTTAAATTAGAAATTAAAAAAATTATATTATTATATATAAATAGTCGTGGTTCCCATTTTGATGCATCACTTAAAATTCTCTCGATATCTCTTCATCAGAGAATATAAATTGAGTGTGTGTATTCAAGTGGAAGATTAAAACCAATCCCAATCTGCCTAATTAATTCCAATTATGGATCAAGATATCCTTTCACTCATCCTCTTTTCTTTTTTCATTGATTTAACGTGAATATAGAAATATAATTCAGGATTTGATTAATATTAGGATTATGAAACATGCTTCAACATGGAATTTTGTGTATTGTTTTGTGCATATTACATTTATGGATTAATCAAATTCTAACAATTGGTATCAGAGCAACTTATTATTGATTCTTTGAGAATTTTTTAGAGTTAAAGATTTGAGAAAATTATGAAACAGGGTTCTTAGAATTTAGAGAAGTTAACAAATTTCTGATTTAAAATAAAACAATTCTGTTGCAAGTTTTGTGGATGTGGTTTCCTTAATTGTTGTGTGTATATATATATATATATATATAAATATATAAATATATAAAGGAAAAGGGTGGCAATAAGGAAGTCATATAAAGCTTTCTCAAGACAAGGAAGCCATAGAAGACATCCTTGTTGTTCTATGTAATTTAAAAAAAAAAAGGTAATTTGAAATTATCTAGATAGCTTTTCAAGTTTCTAGATGCTCTTTTCATGTTTCTAGGTTATTATGTAGTTCAATTAATGAGGAACATTTTTGAATTTATATAGGAAATCTAAGTTTATGTATTTTCAAATTTCTAAACTAATTTAGAGTTGTATGATTCATGTATGGATATTAATAATGGTTCATGTATATATATATATATATATATATATATATTGGAATGCATTATATGCTTTAATGTATTTTAATACATTTTTTTAATGTATTATATTATGATGTGAAATTATTTCAGTCATATTTATTTATTTAAATGTTAT
>JANHAO010027130.1:0-10915 GCA_026873985.1 Saraca asoca | reverse complement strand
GGCCAGACAAAAGGAAGATAAGGTGAGTTGATGGTTTTTCTGAAAGTTTTCGGCTGCAGCACTTTCAACTCCAAAAGTTGCGGCTTGCACTCTAAAGTTGCGGCTGGCAATTGAGAAACGTAACTGAAACGTATCTCCAGCCGACATATTCCATGCAACTGTATGCAACTTATCTTACACAACATACATAATTAGTTTTAGTGAAGTACTAAAATGATACTACCATTTGTTTCTTTTTTCAAGCAAATGACATTGATCCACCGATATGTGGAATAGTTTTGTTTGCTTCTGTTCACAACATATTTTTTACACATTTCATGCATACATAAATTCAACACTTAATAGTCTATTAATTTGCCTTTAATATGAGCATAATTTTTTTTAATCTAAACATTTAATTTCCTTATGTTTTTTGTCATCATGAATTTCAACATAACTAACCATTGTTGTTTGGTAACACCATCAGGGAAATTTTTATCAATATTTTTCTCTTTGGTCATGCTAGGATCAACTTTGCATTGTACAAACTTAATATGTAATTTCTCCGTCTCCTTACAGGAGTTTGCTTAGTGAACCACTTTCCAATTTTCTTGTTTTGAAAATAGAAGGCAATAGAAAGAAAAACCATTAACAATCAAAATAAAAAAATAAGTAAAAAGTTCCGAGGATTATTTTTATCATGACCAATCTGTCTAAACAATCTTGATTGAGTTGGCAATGTGCCACTAAGTTTTAGTGTCTATAGGAAATTTGGTCCTTGCCAACTGGCCTATAACTCCTAGAAAAAGGCCTCCTGCAACTTCTACAGGGTGGCCTTCCTTGTCACATTCAACTACTACTTTTTCATCTTTTATATGCCAAACTTGCTCAACTTTTAAGTTCTTTTTCTTTACCACACCATCTTGATCTATCAAAGCAAAGCAAGTTAGCAATATTATTAAGATACAGAAGTAAATAAATCTAAGAAAATGACTCAATATCTTACAATTACCTATCACTTGACAAGCCCAAGAACTTCTTTGCTTATCCCATTTATCATTTGTCTTGGTATCAAATCTAGATTGAGTGTCATGTATCAAATCATATGAAGTAGGAAGAGCATTTCTAGATGTAGGCTGTGAATATGTGAGTTAAGGATGTGTATCTTGAGATGGAGGCTATAAATGTGTTGGTTGAGGAGGAACGTCTCGAGACAAAGGCTGTGAATGCGTCGCCTCAGGAGGAACATCTCGAGGTGGAGGATGTGAATGTGTCAGCTCAGGAAAAACATCTCAAGATGTAGGGTGTGGTGGAGTGGTGAATTTGACTTGGTACTAGGAGCCCTCTTGGTATCTAGTTTTGGACATTTTAACTTGGGCATTTGCAAAACTTTATAGCTAGCAGTTAGTTCATTCACACACACACACACAGATATATATATATATATTTATATATATACACACACACATATATATATATACATATATATACATATAAAAGATTAATCTTTAGATAACTATCAACATGCAAACATATACAAAGCTACTTTTTATTGAATAATTTCACCGAAGTCTCTCCTTCCTTGTCCTTTTTTTTTTTTTAATAAATAGAAGAAATATTTAGCCCAAAATACATCATATTTTTCCTGAAAAAAAAAAAGGACAACAAAAGTGAAAAATGATAAAGAGAAGTACTTTCAGGTATGTCAACGGCTATGATAGGTAACTCAGTTAGCAACGGTTAGTAGTATTTGACAAATAATGGGTACTCGGCTTTACATAATTCTGAAAGGTGTTTGCCTAGTCATTAAGATCATTAAAACAAAATAGTAACATTACATTTTTTAAACATACCTAAAAGGCAAAAGTAAAAGTAAGCTGAATTAAAAAAATAAAAATTATATCTGTGCTAAATAGCCGTAATTTTTTCTAAAGTATATAATATATCTCTAATGTTACCCGTGGTTACACCAAGATTTGTAGCCAATGACTAGATTATGATTGGAAAGACTACCTATTGTGGGTGTTTTTGGAACCATGTAAATGGATTGGCAAAAGCCCAATGAATAAGTCCAGATGGAGGAGGTCCAACTCGTCTGAAGGCCGAGGTCATTGAGTGTAGGTACCAGATCACCAGTTGCAAGCTTGGAGCAAAGGACCAGGCCAAGGATGCAGTGCCAGCTCACTGGTCAATGCCAGCTGCCTTAACTATCTCCCAAAAATTCATTGGAGAAACCCGCGAACAGGACCCACTTGTACTACCAATTGATAGATCAGCCCAAGCAAACCAACAGCAAGTTGTCTAGCATTTATTGCCTAGTACGACTGGAAACATAGATTTGCAACTTGTCAAATTACATTTGTAATTGCCTGCCTCTATAAATAGAAGGTTAAACCATTGAATCATGGGACTCCATGAACAAACACTTGTATTCAGCAATTTGCACTAATAAATGAAACCGTCCGTGAATGTAGGGATCAATACTATTTAGTTTTAGCCAAACCACATTAAAACTCCTGGTGTCTTCCCCTTATTCTTCTTCTTCTTTCTTTGCTTTTTGCATCTACCTCCTGCTTGCAAAGTTGGAATACAGTTTAGGGGTTTCAAGAACTGCTCTGATTGATAGGATTTGGGCTGACCAAATTTTACCATCAATACTACTCCAATAAGTATCATCCACAATAGCTATAGAAGCCAATATATAATACGACTGTCACTTAGTTTTTAATCCTCATATATTTAATTTGGCTGTCTGTGTAATAGATACATACATACATACATATATATATATATAGCATAAAGAGACAGAGGGAAGAATAAAAGGAGGGCTTATCATTTAAAAGTTTTCATTTTTTTATTTGAAAGAAATGTCCTTTTCTTTTCTACTAATATCTTGGTTGTTCTTTCCTCAATTTGTTGTTTATTTACCTCATATCTGTGGTTGACTCTGGCTTGAAGATTTGCTTCCATTGCAAAAAAGAAACAATAAATGATAGATGTCACTAAAAAAAAAATTAACTTCTCCAATGATGAAAGAAACACAGAAAGATAGAGGAATTAAAAAGAAAAAGACTATAACTTATAGTTGCCAGGATCAAGATAAGCCAAGGAGACAAGGAAACCAGGCCCAAAATATGACAAAAACTTTCTCCACCTGGGTTTTTGGGTTTTTGTGTCACTGCAATTCTTAAAATCATTTAGAAATATGATAGTATAAAAATATCAATTAACACTACTATGTTGGCATTTTACCTTCTATTTTCATCATTATATTCTCTAAAAAAAAATCGATCTCATTGTGGATCCCACACTTTCTCTAGCAAAACAACCAAGCAAATAGAGTCATATAGCATGAAACAAACCAAATAGTCAAAAAAAACTTAAGATTGAAGCAAATAAAAATTGATAATTCGTGTTTAGTGTGTTGTGGAATAAAAATTGACAAAGCCAGAAAAAGGATTTTCAGAACTTTAAACACCAATCTCCAAATTATTTAGGCTAAGTTGGTCTCGGACCTGGGAAAAGACCAAAGACACCAAACTCTACTCAAAGAACATAACATACATTAATAACATAGATAGATGAACTAATTCTTTCAAAGAGAATGGAGTAGCCATTCCAGCTTTCAGGGAGTTCAAATGTCAACATTCATTCTTCATGCGTGTATTTATGTGGCCATGTGCCAGCAAATCAATTTGATAATTAACATATATTTCTGAACTACATTTCAAGATCAATTTGAAATAAAAGTAATTGCACAAGGAGCAGAAAAAGAGACATTTCAAGATCAATTTGAACTGAGCAAAGTAAAGCCTAGTGAGATATTACCAAAGGTTTTATATAAATTGCAGGAAAGGAGTTGAACAAGTAAAAGATAGAGACAGACGTTACACAATAACTTTGCCCGTTACAATTTTGACTTCTCACATCATGATTCTTTAATCAAGAAGCAGAACCTGAATCCATTTATTAAGCAACCAAATAATTTATTTTTCTATGATCAGATTCAGATGTTTAATTCTATATTGGACTCTTGATATGATGAGCCTATACTATTACAGGAAATCTATTCAAAATGATAGTTATGTGTCCAAGTGAAGTGGGAAAACTTGAGTGACAAAATCAGTATGTAAAAACCAAGAGTTTTCCTTTATTTTCAATGTACTAATCAATTACAATTGTTCTAAGAATTCAACATGCTGTATGTTCTATGTCCTATATAAAGCCCAATTTACTATTTGCTTAATTGAAATATATGAAAACAAGATTTACTCAAGATGCATCTTGCAGTTTCATGTGTAAGAGTTGAGTATGGTGACAGTAGCATGGACTTTATCAAGTTTCAGAATTCAAAGTTCCAAAAGCTTCCTTTGATCACATCGTGGGAAAATGCTTGAGCAAAATGACATGTTCTATCTATTAAAATAATAAATAGGTACATCATAAAACCCAATTTATCTTTCATATTTCAATTAATTAAAAGATTTAAACAAAGTCCAAAATCAGATAAATAAACATATAATTTCAAGGCAAAGCCCTCAGGGGAAATTGAAAAAGAAAAAGCCATTTAAAAGGAATAACACTGCAACGTAACATGTGGGTATGGCCCAAAAGCAAACAGTCCGTGTCGTAAAGTGCATATAAAATAAGCAGGGTTCCGAGCTCAAGTTACACCATAGAGAATAACTATGAATTCTAGAACCAAATAGCACAAAATTGGATAGTTTTGTTCTTTTTTTTTCCCCTGTCCCTTATTTCTACAGAAACTAAATTAAGAGCTTCAAATTATGCAGGTCTCAAATCCATGATATTTTAATCTAAATTTAATCTCAAAACCATAAATGAACAAAATTACATATGAAATGTATGTTATACATGTAAATTTCTCTAAACATTTTTCCTACTGACCTGACTAGCAACCCTTGCATTCATGGTTAGAGATGAAGTTGAAGGAAGAAGGCAAAATTTGATGGCTATCGAAACCAACCAAAATGATATGCTGAATTACTCTAGTGTGCAGTAAGATGAGTTTTGGTTGATCCATAGAGACTGATGATTAATCTAGTGCATGAAAGTAGAAAATAGGGGGTTGTTGACTAATACTCAGAATATGAAAATAGACAATAGGTATAAATATAAATAAGAAAATTAAATGTAGAAAAGGAAACTTAAAGTGGAAAAGCTTCAATCCAAAGGACACTTACATTCAATTTAGATATTGATCATAGATATAAAAGTTTCATTCATTCTTTAACAACTTAGCTAAGAATCAAATTAGGCCCAACATTTAAATTAATTTTTGCTTATTTCCCTCTAATTTCGCTAATCAAGCCTAGTTGAATTGACCAAAAACCAACACCTTAATCAACTCAACAATAGGATTAGGAACCTGAAAATACCAAGATTGATTGACAAACTCACCCCAGTAACAAATTCATCAATCACCCTAAATTTCTCTAGGATAATTGACCTGCACAAATGCACAATAAAAATTTTTGTTACTATTCAAACCAAATAGCCATAAACAACTTTGATTACAAAAGTTTAGCTAGCAGTTAATCACAATAGACAATTGATTAACTAGTCATCTTAACTAATCATCCAAAGCAATTAATAGAATTAAATAAGAGAAACAGGGAAATCAAATTGGGAACAAATCAATATTAGAAACGAGTCCCACAATCAACAAGAGAATTGAAGCACAGTTTCCCTTAGATTCAAGGAAAAAATTAGTTACACATTACAAAAAGAAATAAAAACAAAAATAAAAAAGAAGAGAAGACTTGAAAGGGACTGGTGTTCTTGTCTTAGGAAAGCTTCTTCTTTATTACAAAAGTGAGATAAAAATGAAAAGGTTTTAAATAACTACTGATTTCACATTTTTATACTCTACACTTCTCTTCTCACTTTGACTATTGATTAGGGTTAGATGGAGGCATATTGGACTTAGGTCTCTCCATAGAAGTTTCATCCCTATCTCTTAGTAACCTAATGGCTCTGACCTTGCTTAAAAATTCGATTCCTAGCTTAACTTATGGTCTAAAAACCAAAATAGTTTTACAGAATAGTCCAACCTATAACAAAGTTCATCACTTGGATTCACATCCCTTGAACTTAATAAAAAAGGTGTGTTTTGACCATAAGCCCTTCATAAAAGTTGTAGAGGTGATCTTAGCTATTCAATGGACTTAGGTTTGCACCAAAATGAGGTCTAGAGCTTTAGATATGGTCAAAATACTGAGAGTGGTTTTGCGTCAGCTAGTTAGCGCTCTATTTTGGCTTCTCAGCTAAATTTAACCTCTTAAACGACTGAATTAGGTTTAAGACTCTTCATAAAAACAATATCAAATTATTGAATTAATCAAATTAAGTTCCAAAACTGACCAAATCAAGAAATCAATCACAAGTATCCAATTTAGCACAAAATCATGATAAAAAACTAAGTATAGAAGAGATATAAAATGTGTATAAATTGTGTTCATCAAATTCCCTTACACTTATTTTTTGCATGCCCTCAGACAAGACACTTAAAGTAAACCAACTAGACTCAAAACAAGAACTTTAACCCTAACCTTTCAATAAAGATGAAAATGCAAAACTAAAAGCAGGGAAACAACTAAAATTTCAAGGAACATAGCACATCATGAAGTAACATTATTGACAACTCAAAACTCAAAATCAAACTAGTAGACCCTTACAAGATATGCTCTCTAGCTTTCTCAGTGTTTAAGATGGGCAAGTGTCTCACTCAATTTGAATCCATGAAAATATAAAATCGTAAGCTTGCTTATTATCTAATTTTCACTACAAATCACATGCATAGTATAAATCAAAAGGATTTCTCAAGGGTTGTAATGTGGCCAAGGGAAAAGGGAAGGAAAGGAATGACAAGGACATGGAATTACAAAACCAAAGAGACTAATTGAGTATTGTGGCATAGATTTAGACAAACAAAAGAGCAATTAAAACCAGAATTTACATCACAAATTTTCACATTTATCAACTTTCTTTTAATTTGAGCTCTTTCTTTTTAAAACTTTTCTTTTTTCTTCAAATTCACTTTTTTTTTCTTGCTTTCTTTCTTTTTAATTGTATTAAGCTCTTTTTCAATTTTTTTTCTTTTTCATTTGTTTCTTCTTCTCTTGACCATTTTAATGAATCACTTTTGTTTTTTCACCAAACAATTAGCACACCCCCACACTAGTTAAGAACTCATCCCACTAATAAATTAAATGTTCTACTAATCACTAAGGTTAGGAAAAGGTAAAGACACTTAAGATTTGACTTTCTAATGGGTTATATAACAAGAAAAATGTCAATTAGGCTCAAAAGGCTCAATAATGGTACATTGTAAGGTTGGCAAAAAAGGCAAAAGTGACTCAATTAAAGAATGTCTTAATTATATTCATACATGCATGTTCCAATGTAATCTAAGAAAGATTTAAAGTAAGTTCTAGAGCAACAATTTCATGAAAGAAAATCACATACTAGAAAGAAAAGGAACATGATAAAAAGGACAAAAAATGGCTCAAAATCTCATTGGCTATATGTTTACCAAAATCAATTTACCAACATTTCAAAGTTTATCACTATGCTAATCAAATTCAAGGATCAAGAAGACAACTCATTCAATTATACTATGGAACCATCAAAATTAATTGCAGCCTACTTAAGGCCTAAACCTACTTATCATCATTGAAAAGAATACCTAAATGAACAAAAGAAACATAATATTTTTTTTCAAACAAAACAAAAGCAAAACAAAATAATCCAAAAGTCTCCCCCACACTTAAATTTTTCATTGTGCTCAATGTAAGCATAAAATCATCAACAAGCCATGGGCAATTAAAATAAAAGAGAGAGAGAGAGAGAGAAAGCAAGTAAACTCTTAGGTTGCCTTCCAAAAAGTGCCTTTTTTTAATGTCATGGGCTTAATGGAGCATGGGTTACCTTGGATCAAATATGAATATTGGCAGCAACCATTTGGTGGAAGAAGATGGTATGTACAACTCCTTAAAATCAAGGTTACTTTGAACTAGAACTAGAAGTGATGAATGCAATCCTATTATTGTCTCTTCAAATTTAGAATTTAACTCTATTGATTCATCAATTATTTTTAAGCCCTTATGCATTGTCACATGAAGTACATCATGTTCAGTTTTGCTATCCAACTAAAATACATCATGCATTGGGAAATCAATAAGATCAATAGATGAAATAGAATAATCATCAGTAGGGTATTTCATAGCCTTAAACATATAAAAAATTACTATCACTTAATCCAATTCCATGCTAAATGCCATCATGAATATCAGTTTTTGTCTTGGCTTATTTAAGGAAAAACCTTTCCAAAATGTAGAAATTAAGGTCTTTGGAAATGTAGAGAAATTTTGTTGAATAACAATAGACATGTCCTCCCCCACATTTAACTTTTTGTGTTCTTCTCTCTTAGAGTTAGCCAATGTACTGAGAAAGGGGAGAGGAGCAAGATTGATAACTTTAAGTTGAAGGTTACTGTTTTCTTCTAAATCTTCTATTTCTTTTTGCTCTTGGCTTAAGTTAGTTGAACTTTAAGCTTCTAGCTTGCTAATTTGTGTTTCGAGGTAACTCATTTGTGTCTTTTTATGTTTTGAAATTTGGCATTCATTTCTTGTTGGAATTACAACATGCTAGCACTTTATTCTTGCTGAGTTATTGAAACTACAAGTTTTTACCGACGAAAGTTTAAACTAGATTTGCAAGAGAACTATTGGAAGAAGTTGGGCCTTGATAGTCTTCCTAGATAGCTTTGATTGAGGGTTGAAATGGAGCTTATCTAGCTTGGTAGTCAAAGCTCAAATTTGATTGATGAAGGCAATCATGGTTGTCTTGGTAAAAAGATGGATCATAATGATTATATCATCTAGAATTGCATAAGTGGAAGTATTGATCATATTGACTCTATAGATAATATGGATTATATTGCTCTAGAAATCCTCCCTCTGTATAAGCTTGCTAGAATGATTCATAAGATTGCAATGTTTGGCACCCATTGGCTGGTTGCATTTATGTCCATTGATGAATTAGAGAAGTTAACTTAAATATTTGTTGTGCAAGTCTATAATTCTTAACCATGATTTCTAATTTAGAGTGTTAAAGAATGTGAAACAATAAAAACAACTCTAGCTCATAGTAGGATGAGTCTAGGTCGATCCTCGACAAAGGTGCCAAAATTTGACAAATATCAAAATCGACAAAGATAATATGTTGAATTACTCTAGCTCGTAGTAGGATGAGTCCAGGTTGATCCACAACAAGTGGTGATTAATCTAGTGCATGAAAGTAGAAAACATAGGGATAGTTAACTAACTACCTAGATTATGAAAATAGACAATAGGCATAAACATAAACAAGAAAATTAAATGTAGAAAAGGAAACTTAAAGTGTCTTCAACCCAAGAAACTCTTATATTCAATTTAGGGATTGATTATAGACACAAAAGTTTCATTCCTTTTTTAATTGTTTAGGCAAGAATTAAATTAGGCCAAGTATCTAAATTAATTCTTCCTAATTTCCCTCTAATTTTGCTAATTGAGCCTGCCGAATTAATTCCTTATTGCTAAATTGACCAAAGCCCAGCACCTAGCACCCCAATCAACTCAGTAATAGCATTAAGAACTCAAAAATACCAAGAATAATTGATAAAATCACCCCAAAAGCAAATTGATCAATCACCCTAAATTTCTTTAGGATAAATGATAGGCACTAGTGCATAATCAAAAATCTTATTGCTATTCAAACTAAACAACCATAAACAACTTTAATTACAAAAGTTTAGGTAGTAGTTAATCACAATAGAAAATGAATTAACTAGCTATCTTAACTTTTTATCTAGAGTAATTAATGGAATTAAATTAGAAAAATAAGAAAATTAAATTAGGAACAAATCAATAATAGAAACAAGTCTCATAATTAACTAGAGAATTGATGCACAGTTTCCCTTAAATTGAAAGAAAATATTAGCTAAACATTACAAAAGAAATAAAAAAACAAAAGAAAATAGAAGAACAGAAAGAGACAGGTGTTCTTACCTTAGGAGGGTTCCTCCTTTATTACAATAATGAGATAAAGATGAAAAGATTCTAAATGACTACTAATTTCATATTTTTATACTCTACACCTTTCCACTTATTTTGGTTGCTGATTAGTGTTAGATGGAGGCACAATTGGACTTGGGTCTCTTCATAGAAGTTGTAGCCCTATCTCTTAGAAACCTAATGGTTCTAGCCTTATTTAAAAATTTGATTCCTATCTCAACTTATAGGCTAAAAGCTCAAACAGTTTTACAAATCAGTCCAACTCATAATAGAGTAGTTTGTTATTTGGATTCATAGCCCTTGAACTTAATTAAAAAGGTGCATTTTGACCATGAGCCCTTCATGAATGCTGTAGAGGTGGATTTTAGCTATCCAGTAAGCTTAGGTTCACACTAATATGAAGTATAAAGCTTCAAATATGGTTAAAATATTGAGATTTGTTTTGGGTTAGTTGGTCAGCACTCTATTTCTTATGGGTTGAATTTGACCTTCTAAATGGCTGAACTAGGCTTGGGACTCCACATAACATTTGTATAGCTCCCTCTTAGCTTTCAAAAGCATAAAATCACTCAAAACTAAAGTCTAGAGTTTCAGATATACTAAAAAATTTGAAATAGTGTTAAATTACTAAATTAATCAAATTTCCAACATTAACCAAATCAAGAAACCAATCACAAGTATCTAATTTAGCATGAAATCATAACAAAAAACTAAGTATAATAATGTAAACTATTTTACTTCGCAAGCACACGATGTAGCTGAAGCTAGTACTGGCGAATACGGGTCGAATCCCACAGAGATCTTTGTTTCAACTACCAGAAGTTTGCAATTTAGGATTGCCTAAATCAAATAGAAATAGC
>JANHAO010027129.1:0-10914 GCA_026873985.1 Saraca asoca | reverse complement strand
TGTTAGAGTTACACTGATTTATTACATGTTTGTCTTTTAGGGTGGCAGACTGGTTAGTCCTTGCAAGAATCAGATAATGTACTCAGAGGAAGTATCGTCAGTTCTAACTCAGCTTGAATCTATTCAAGAGATTCTTCCCATCCTTTCTATCGTTGCAGAGGTAAAAACTAAGCCTTTTCATGTTACGTGAGATGTTTACACATTTTCACATTTTTCCATACAAACACTACTAATAAACAGATGCGATCTAGTTGGGCTATTCTTTATATTCTTTTTACTGTCTCTGAAAGATCACTATCTATGTAACTGTTGGCAGCTTCCACCAGAATCCCAGCAGCTGTTGCTTCAATTGCCAGCTGACCTGGGTGGCCGGTTAATATCCCGTGCTGCCGCAAGAACTATAAGAAGGATTATTTTATGATAAGAATTTAAATCCAGTCGAACACTGGGATTCTGATCATGGATAGGACTTGTGTTGTGATTAGCAGAACCTTAGATACCAAAATGCCATTATGTACCATTGGTTTGCGGCGTATTGTGTCCTTCAACACTAAAGTGGAACCTTCAGGGTTTCATCAGTCGTCAATCTTCTGAAAAATTTCTGTTGGTTGCACCAAGTAAACTGGCGCTACATGTATATGTATGTAAAATCAAGATTTTGATGTGTACACGAGGATTCTGTTTATATTATGTGAGAATTTTGATCAGATTTAATTATTTTGAATATTCAGTTGACAATTGATGACTTTGATGTAATGGTTAAATAAACAATGTCTCCATCAGAGAGTAAAGAGTGTGATCACCTTAACGTGGAAGCAGAATACATCTTCAAATGTCTAGGGTTTCCGCTTATAGCTGAAGTTTGGACGATGGTCTAGTAGTCTTTTAAGGGCAAAATTAGTGACAACAGGCAAGCTAGTGCAAGAGCCAATAAATCAAGCAAATGCACTTGCCGGTCATTCGGATCAAAGTGTCCAGAAGAAAAGAAAATTACAAGGTAAAGATACACAATGGGACTTAGCTTCTCGTGACCAAAATTATTATTGTACAAAATCTCTCTTCTAAAAGACTCATACGCTCATATGGGGCTCCTAACCGCTACATCAAATTTTTGGACAAGAAATTAAAACAAAATTAAATTACAAGAATGGTATGACGCTCACAAAACTTTGACTATCTGATCCTAATCTACAGCAAATGACAATATGCAGGTGATCAGACATGACCGCTTCCAAACAAGCTTCTGGAAGTCTGAATCAATCAAACCGACCACTGTCGATACAAATAAGTTGCTGCGGATTTTTCACTTGCGTGTTCTTGTCTTCTACGAGGACTGGACCTGATCACGCCGAAGTGCCTGCTGCAGCTGAATGACCTCCTGTTGTTGTTCTGGTGGCAACAAACTCAATTGCTCCGGTGTTAGATTCAACACTTGTTGGAGTAAAACAGACTCCACATCAGGTGGAAGCTGTGACTGCACAAAGAAAACAAGAATGATACCATGTAACAACTTTGGTCAGAAATGATTTAAGGTCTACTGTGTTTAAAAGAATCAAAATAGAACCATTTGGAATTGTAGAAGTAGAAACGTAAAATTTGTCACTGTTACATATTAAATCAACTAGTTACACGTACCTGAGAAGATTGTTGCTCAGAAAATTGCCCTTCTGCTTTAGAAGGTGCATTTATAGGCAATGAACTACTTCCAAGAACTTGGGATGATCCAGGGTTGACTGGCATATTTGTAATCCCAGTAGATGAGATGCTCTTTCCCTCATCCAATTTCATCAGCTTTGCTGGGCGGCTAAAGGGCTCCAAAGAATCATGAACCACATTTGTTTTCTGTACTGATACAATAGGCATGTTTGTACCACTTCTCTTTGCCCAATTTAAATCCTCAAGACCTTTAGCAGATCTATCACCTTCCTTACTAATTGATTGAGAAATACTTGATGATATGGAGGGCCCAGGCTGTTTTTAATAAAAGAAGTTAGACACTTTTTTATATATAACAAAAAAAATTCTAGCAGCTTCGCAGAAGAGTTGAAAAGCAGCCCCACCATGTCATCTTAAATTATCCAACATTACCAACCATACTCAAGCGAGTTTATGTAAGATTAACAATATAAAAGATGTCGCAAAGACATCAAAGATGCTGCAATGATAGGTGCTTCAGTGAACTTTATGCCCACTAATTACCTTATTTTATAATGGCAGGAGGCATAATAATGGTCCATTAAGAAGAAATGATGTTCAATGGAGAGGAAAGCCCAAGCCATACTAACATTAGAGGCAGGAGAAAGCTAAACTAACATATACTTTCCAGTCTTTAAGTAGCTTTTCATCTATCCATCCATGTAGACATACAAAGCCACACAAATGAGAAGCAAAATTTGGCACCTGAAAACTTGCGTCTGGATGAACCATTGGGATATTATGTCCTACACTCGAGCCTCCAACCTGTCCTGAATGCCGTGGCAAAGAAGCATGCATTTTCTGGTTTGAGGTTGAAGTTGCCAGTTGAATTGGAGGTCTAACAGAAAGACTTCCCAAAGACTGAGGGCGGATGGAAGGAAATGTTAAATTAGACTGGCCTGCGAATGTGCCCTGCTGCATTAAATGGTTGCTAGGATGTTGTGGAAGTGGAATTTGAGGCTGCATAGGAGGCTTTATATGTGCAGTAAATTGATTAGGAACAAAAGGATTATGAGGTATAGTGCTGCCTTGAGCTTCCTGAACATTGGGCAATAAGGAAGACTGCAACTTGCCCTGTGGATGAGGGGGTGGCAACCCGGATGGAGTTTGAAAGGCTGCTGGCAGACCTAGCTGACCTTCATTCGTTGGAAGCTGAGAGGTTTGACCTGAAACTTGCCTAAGATTTGGCATTTGTAACTGCAAATTTTTTGGGTAAAAAAGTCAACAAAGCTCAGAGAATCAACACCAAGGAAAAACAATAATCATCAACCAAAAAAAAAAGGTAAAATAGTAATTTGAGCTAGCAGAACAAACCACTTGTGGCGTCACCATTCCCAGCATTATTTGAGCCTGCAAAATAATATACATTATGAGCTCATATTTCAGATGAAACTATGGAAAAAGATGACCTGGTGGCTCATACCAAAATTTAAGTCCCAAACTATAAATTTGTCAACCATAAATAGTCACAACTTTTTTCAAGATGCAACTATCTCATCTCCCTTGTTCTGTCCAAGATAGTTCTATGTAATGTTATTACTGTGTTGTCCTCATTACACAATTCAGTTGTATCCATTCTGTCAGAATGTGTAGAATTAAAGGAACCTACTTCTTAAAAGTGCATGTAGACAGAAATGATGCATATACAAGCACACATTTCAAAACTTTTGAATGAAGTTTCTTCTTTAATTGGAAAGAAATGAAAGTGATCTTCAAATTACAAGAAAGGATGCATCATATATTTAAAAAGGAACTAAAAATGGTAGAAAAGTTTATACCTGAAAAAGAGCCTTTGGCAACAATGGTCGCGAAAGTAACAGCTGGCAAGCTAGTTCCTTGTTCTGTGTAGCCATTCCCTGTCGTCATGACAAGAACAAATAAGTTAAAATAAAAAACGAAAGAAAAATATCCAGGATAATGAAGTTAGCTCTACCTCAAGCTCACCTTCAGCTCGGAAATAATCTCATTCAGCTGACTCCTGGACATTTTGGCCAAATGCAGAGTCAAGGGATCATGTGCCAAGGCAGACTGACTCTGCAAACCATTTTGATTTGACAGGATGCCAGACTGGGCACCACCTAGAGCTGCTGCCATGACAGCAGCAGCTGTAATGGCAATATGAAGACCAATAGGCTGATGGTTAAGAGCTTCCCCATGGACAGCTGGCCCACCTACTTGTTTTTGAGGGTCTTTAATATATCAAAGGAGACAATAGACAGGAGAAAAGAAACAATTCAATACCTATAAGTGTGAGATCATTATTCGCAACATCTAAGAATTAGGGAAGCATAATGAACTAACCAATGCTGGCCGCCAGTCCAGGCCCACCACGCCCCTACAGCAAAAACAACAACAAACAGATTACTGATTGTTTTGTGATTCAAAAAATTTAAATTCGTAGACATTGACAAGAGAAGATACAAACAAATGTGAAGTTTTTCAGAAAGAAAAGATGTGGAGAACATGACTAGCTATTTTCCAATGGAGGAAATAAGATTATGGATTGTGTCTTGCATTAGTATGTCATTGTGTTTTCTTTTTTCCTTTTTTTCTCAGAAAAAATAGATTTAGAAAAAGAGTGAATATCAGTCCCATAATACTTTGTGATGGTGGGTGTCCCGGTACCTGTATGCAGACAATGTACTTGGCCTCCTTTCATGTCATTCAATGCACTCATAGACAACATGGAAAAGGTGATAAAGGCAAAAACAGTTCCAAGAAGGTTAGGACTTTAAGTTCTACTAATTTACCTGTTCTCGATTTCGATCAGCACCTTTATCATTTTCAGCAAAATCTACACGTAATTGCCGTCCATTGATCTCATAACCCTGTAGATTACGACGAGCACTTAGAGCTGTCTCTTCATCCTTATACTCACAGAACCCATAGCCTTTAGGTTTCCCAGTTTCTCTATCAATAACTAATCTGTCGACAAAAGACAGAAATTGAAATACTTCAAATAAACCACAGCTAAAGAGTGGGAAGATGAAAATCAGATAAATGAAGTTATTCACGAATGAAAACATGTAAAAAATTGCTTCACCTTTAGAGAAGAACATATTAACTCATGTGGGGCATGGTAAGAATACAGTCTCTTGAAATTAACATCCTTTTTTCATAGGTATAGTAAAGTTTAAAGCAAGCGGTCATATTCATCTCTTCTCTCAGCTAAGTTTTACAAATGATTATAATGTTGATGATATGAATATTGTGACTTTAACAATTTGAAGATCAAAGACGACCACACTACAGATTATGTCAATCTACATTTAGAAGTTTGAATCATCCAATGACGAAGGAAGGTGAAAAGACAACACTGACAGAAATATAAAAGAAATTAGCAGGAACAGCAATTAGTGCTTTGAATAAAATTTATAAGGTTTCCAGCAAGGGTGGCTGGGCAATTTGCAACTCTTGTCGAAATTTCATATTTCACTTTTTTCATTAAAAGAAAGAAAATTAGAATTTACAAGTCAAATTAGGTACGTACAGGAGTGAGACAGAACAAACTACTTGGTTCTACCATGAATCTAACAAGGATTTTAAAACTATGATAGGCTAATAAATTTAAAAACGAAAAGCATCAATAGCTCAGCCTCTCTAGTACACGATTTACCCATTAGATGGGTACCCATCATTAAGTTGCAACAAATTAAATGCCAGGACTCTTAAAAATAGTTCCTTGTTTCAAAATTTACCTGAATGACACTACAGGTCCAACCTCCTGGCAGATTTCAATAAGCTGTTCCTCCGTGGCATCATAGGGTATATTTCCAACTATATCACGCAAAGCAGAACAAAAATTGTTATAAACTTACAATTCGAATAGACAACAACCATATTTCATAAGTATCAACCTAATGGAAATGGAAACCAACAAAATCGTAAAGGAGAGGGTGAAAAGCAAACTTAATCTGAAGAAAAACAACTGAAAATTACAATTTTTGGACTCAATTTCACATTTTCAATCAAGACCCAACGTTATCTCACAGCCCAATCACTTAAAACCGGAAATCCAAAAGCACCCAGTAAGTGAAAAATAAACAAAAATAAAGTTATGTAATTAATAGGGCATAGAGATAGAAATAGAGGAGTACCAAAAACGCAGCGATGCTGAGAGGAGGCCATAGAATCAACAGGAGAAGAAGAAGGTGAAGCGCTGCTCCATCTTCTTCTTCCTCAGCATTCTTTTTCAGCTATAGATGCTACAACAGCAGCTTCCTGTCAGAGATAAACAGAGCTCACAGGAATTGAGGGTTTCGCTTCTATTGCAGACAGGAAGATGGATACGAGGGCCGAGGGAGAAAGTAAGATTGGCGTTTGGATCTTCTTGTCTGCGTGCAATGTGTAGCTAGTCGTACAGAGTTAACGCCATATGTTGCTGTTGCTTGCCTTTTATATATCGACTACTTGGGTCCCACGAAGCCAATTTTTCTCGTGCGTAATTGTTAAAAAGTTTTTTTTTTCGATTTTGTAATTTACATTTTGTTTAATACTATAATTATTTTTTAATTTTAGTAAAATTAATTAATATATTATAATGCTACTCACAAATTCTAATGCCTTACCCCAACTGGAAAGTGAGCAATGCGAATTCGTAAATAACTTTATTCACCATAAAAAGATGGTAATGTTGATGTCATCTTGATTATAACTAGTATATGAAATTACTATAAATATTCTATTTTTTTTTTGTAATAGGAAATATTTTCCATGCAACAAATGTAAACAAGTTTTGAATATTTCAAACATTACTTTTAACCTTTTTTTTAATTTCCCATGCGAACAAATACAATATGGAGTAAAAACGTCGACATTGGTAATGGCACAATGTTATCCAATTTTATTTTCGAGATTTTTCTTTTTTTAATAAAATTATTATCATTTTCTTTCTTGATATTTGAAAAATCATCATTTTTCCATTGATATTTAAGGAAACATCAAAATATCCCTTACTATTAGAGTTATAATCATTTTCCCCCTTAAAGTTTAAAGAATCATCATTTTTCCCTTTAATATTTGAGGAAACATCAAAATATCTCTTGCTGATTTTTTTTATTTTAATAAAAATAAAATAAAAAAGAAAAAAAATTTCCAAAAAATTCAAAAAATAAAAAAAGGATTAAATAAAATTTGTGTAAAATAATTAGATAATAGGTCACAATTAATTATATTATATATTGATTATAATTTCAATAAAAAAAATAACAAAAAAAATTTCAACTTTTTTATTTTTCAACTTTTTAAATTTTCATAAATTTTTTTGCTAAATTTTTTTAATTTATTTTATTTTATTTTTTTAATAGGGTTGTGGCTGCTACTTCATGCTCGCAGAGGAAGCAATGAGCAGAGGAAACGATGAGCTGAAGAAGTGAGCAAGACGCAGAGGAAAAATCTAACCCATATATTAAAGAAAAAATTGATCTTATCTTGTACTTTTTGTTAGAGAACGTATTATTTTCATGAGTAGATTGAGATTTATTTAATTAAAGAAAATCCCTCTTATTGCGTAACAGCGGTCGATGTAGTAAATTACTTGACTTGGTCAAATGGGGGCTATTTTTCTTTTTGAATGTTAGAACAAGGGACAGTACCAAACGAATTTAGTTTTTTTCATTATATTAAAGATAAATAAACAAAGTTATTGTGTCAACATGTCATTAGGCGGCGTCATTATTATTATCGTCAACATGTCAGCTTCATGTGTTATTATGTCATCATCACTAATGAAGATAGCTTTTCAATTTTTTCCACTAATATTAGTTTCATTTGATTCTTTCCACTAAACATATTGTACGATAATTGTATTACTTCAACTCACTACTTCCTCTGCGTCTTATTTGTGGCTTCTTCCTTCAGCTCACCACTTCTTTTGCGTGATGCTCGCCATTTCCTCTACTCATTGCTTCCTTTACGAGTACAATAAGCAGGAAGCAGTAGTTACAGCCCTATTAAAAAAATGAAATAGAAAAAAAAATTAAAAAATTTTAGCAAAAAAATTTACAAAAATTAAAATAGTTAGAAAAATAAAAAAAAGTTGAGAATTTTTGTTATTTTTTATTGAAATTATAATCAATATATAATATAATTAATTGTAACGTATTATTTAATTATTTTATACAAATTTTATTTCTTCCTTTTTTATTTTTAAAATTTTTTGAAATTTTTTTCTTTTTTATTTTATTTTTTATTAAAATAAAAAAAAATCAGCAAGGAGTATTTTGATGTTTCCTCAAACATCTAGGGAAAAATTGATGATTCTTCAAACTTCAAGGGAAAAATGATAATAGCTCTAATAGCAATGGATATTTTGATATTTCTTTAAATATCAAGAGAGAAAATGATGATTCTTCAAATGTTAAAGGGAAAAATGATAATAACTCTTTTTAATATCTTAAATGTAAATGTTGTGTATGTATCACATGACTTGTTGCTTCTATTATCATAAAATAATAATAATAATAAAACAATAATATAGTTTTTGTGACATCAATAATTTTTTGGATAAATTACATTTATTATCTTTGAGGTTTAGTGTAATTATCTCTATAATACTCTTTTTATTTTAAACAATATACACTTAAGTCTCTTATTTTTGTAAAAATAAAAAAGATAAATGGATATTTAAAATAAAAAAAAATGGAAGTAAAATGTTTATAAAAAATAAAGGTTAATATATATTTTTAAAAATTGAAAAGGTGTAAATATAATAATACAAAACTTTAGAAAAAGGGTAATTTACCTAAATTTATGACCTATTTTACTTGCAAAATTTGCCACTTTAGTTACTTTAGTAGTTTAGCAAATCATTGGCATTTGCTCAATCTTTTAACTACGCATTTTTCTTTTTTTTATTTATTTATTATGGGTTTTTTTTTAACTACACAAATGGACTAGTAAAAACTCAATAGATAAACCCAACTGATAAAGGCCAAGCTCAATTATATTAGGTTGTTGGAACAATTCTCAGGTCATCAAATACGAACTTAGATCGCTGGTTAATGTCACGACCTGCCCAAAGGGGTCCGTGACCGATGTAGAAGGTCACCTGTAGAAAACCTCTTACAAGCCAACTATGCATATTAACCTCTAGATACACATCTATTTCTACTGAAAATCTAACAGAATTTTCCCTATAATCTGGACGCCCAGGCTCAAGGCCTTAATGCACAATAGGGGCCACACACCCATCAAAACACACAGTGGCCTAGACTAGACAACAACAACCTACTGGTCATACATGACTCATTCACAATTATAATACAATAAATATTTTCATTAATAGTCAAGTCACGATGTCAAATTATATATATGTAAGGCTTTCACCATCATACAATACAGGCTATATGCCTAACAAAGTATACGCAGCAGCAAGTCAAACATATGGTGGCCCAAACTAGATATTCAACCTACTGGCTATCTGGAACACAACTAATACAATACGTATTTATTATCCTACTAATTACTATTTTACTAATTACTGTTCATATATACATTTACTATTTTATATCTTCTATTTCCTCTTGAAGGGAGTTTTAGTAATTGAGTGAGCGAGTAGTCCCATCAATGACTAAAATTAGATTTTATAGATTGATAAAATAAAATTCATCAGAAAGACATATGCTTCTAAAACTAAATATTTCTTGTCAAATGAAACTTTCATCAAAACAAGACTTTTCTGAAAACTATTTTATTTTTTTTCTTGTAAGGAAAAACATATATTTCTTAAAATAGCTTTCTTATAAATCCAAGGTTTAACTATAAAATAAAATATTTCAAAACATATTTCTTTTCTTTAAAAAAGTATTGATTGGATCCAGATAATTCCAATAGGTAACCAAAATCGATCAGATCGCCCCTGTTGACATTAGATTTTGGTAATGGTCTAAACTCCAGCCAACAGGGGGATTCTTCAGGATCTCTGACCTTTAGTTGGTTCGAATATGATAGATCAGAGAAGAGCAAAAGAGGAAACATGAGGTTTAATGTGGTTCGGCTAAATCCGGGTATCACCGAACCCTACGTCCACGATAGCGCGTTATTGTGATGGTGTTTTTACAAAATTACAACACTCAGGTTCTCTCTTTCTATTTCAGTAGAGTTTCTGCCTATTTTCTGGACCCTCTTGACGACCTTTTACAAAAGGCTCCTCCCTCATATTTATAGAAGAGAGAAGGTTACAATGGTAATTACACATGCAGTAATTCTATTACATCAACATTTAACATATAAGACAGAATACACAAACTAAATCTTCTTTTTCAGCTATTGCAGATTGCCTTCTGCAGGCGAGCCCCATTTATTCGTCGGGACAGGGTATGACTTGGTCTTCTGTCTGGTGAGCTCTTGAGTCGTTGATCACACTTTGTTGGCCAGGTCGTTTAGTCTATAGACATGCCCATTCTTTGAAATGGAGAGGTTGAGCTCGCTCTATCATACATGAGCTCGAGAGGGCGAGGTCATCTCGCGATGTGACTTGGCAATGAGGTGATCTAGATGCTCTTCGAGTTAGTGCTTTTGCCACTCTCAGACTACTCACTGGTCTGTTCAGGTCAAATCAATTTTCAAATATAACATAAGCCCCCCAATTCTCAGCTCGCTCTGAGGGCTGGGAGTTGAAACTCTTCGATTTCTGATCAGTCAAAGCCTTCTCCTGAGATATTCTTTTCATCTGCATCAGGCCATGTTCCCCATGGTACATGTCCGGCAGTTATTGCTGAGTCAAACTTAACCTTTACCGAGGCCAAAAATGATGATGATTTGGGCAATAAATCTAGATTCCTTGATGGAGCCGACCCTGGCTCTATATAGGTGTAACACCTAAAAAATTAGAAAAATAAAAAGAAAAATGTAAAATAAAATTTAAATTTAAAAAGGACTAAAGTGAAATTTTGATAGGGACTAGAATGAAAAGACTTGGATTCAATGGGGCAGATTTCGAATTTAGGCAAAATTTTGGGGCTAAAGTGAAAATTGGGCTGGTCACCGGCCCAGCCGGTAGCCGGTCACCGGCTCCCCCTTTTTCTTTAGGCTTCTCCAAAAGCTTCCCCAAGCTTTTCCCATTTGGTCGACTTCTTCTCTCTTTCCTTCCTCTCTTCTGGCTTCTCTCTCTTTCGGCCTTCTCTCTCATCTGATCTGTTTCTCATTTTCTTGTCGTTGTATTCGCCATCAAATGTGGCTATCCGACAAGCTATTGGAGTCTTAAGGAAGCTGATTTAA